>PVLA01009775.1:0-70957 GCA_004027455.1 Hydrochoerus hydrochaeris
TCACATTGAGATATTTATAAGTAAATGAATGCAACTTGAGACCATACTTATACATGAAATCAATCAAACTTATATGTGTGAATATTGTATTGTCTCCCTAGTGTAAGAAATGGTAAGGTACATAAAATACAAAATCCTAATAAATACAGTGAATGGGTAAGAATCTGTTCAACAGAGAAAAAAATATCACTGAGAAAAGTAGGGAAAAAAAGAAGGGAAAAGAAAAAATATCTAAATTTGTATAAACACACAGGATAGCTAAGATGATTGTGCTAAAATTTTTATCAGTTCTTGGAACAAAACAGTTCACATTTATAGGATTGGAACAATTTGGCATGTTTGTCTCTGGTGATCTGAGGAACTCTTCTGAAGATCACTATGTAAAGTATCAACCCTAGTTATATTCTGATTACATTGTTTTACAGGCCTATATCATCATTGTTTTGGGATCTTTGATATTGTTAATTATTTGTCTTTTTTGTTTCTTATTTATCTAGTAATCTGATTCATTTTGTTTTGTTTTTCCCCATAATGCATACAGGATAGGTATACATGTAGAGTGTTACACATGCCTAGAACTTCTCCTAAACAGTTTATGAGAATTAATTATATTATGCATGATGGAATGAATAGTTACTATGAGAAAAGGAGACATTATGGTATCCATTACTGATTCCATATCATCATGTTGTGAAATCCAGTAATGCTTTTGTTCTTTGTTCAGAGTGGTTTTAGTCTGTTTTGTATTATTTAATTTCAAAATACATGAAGGTATGGACAGCTATTTTGAAGAGAACAAGTGTCATTATGGTAGCCATTGTTGATTTTCCTATTGTCTGGTTGTGAATGTCAGTAATGTCTTCATTACTCTGTTATGATCAGTTTTATGCTATTTTGTTTTGTATGAATTCATTGTGTGTGAAGATATAGACAACTAGATAGAAGAAAACAAGAGACATTATGGTAGCCCCTGTAGATCTCTGTTGTCTTGCTTTCAAATCTATGTTACTTACATGGTTTTCTTCTGAATTGCTTTGTTCTGTTTTGCTTTGTTTTCTTTTACCCTCTTTAAAAGAAAATAATAATAATAATGATAAATTGTGGTGTATATGTACAATGGAATATAATTTGGCTATCAAGAGAATGAAATGATGTTTTTTGCAAAAAATGGATGGAACTGAAGGTGACCATGTTTTTGCAGAAGAAAGATGCCATTGAGGGTGATCATGTTATGTGAAAATATACATTTCAGAATGACAAATGTATGTTTTTCCTAATCTGGAGAATCAAAAACATGACATGAAAGTAGAAGGGAGACTATTATTTAACCTCAGAGAGGAAAAAAAGAGAAGAAAAGGAAAGTTGCAATGAAAGCGCTATTGTGAATTGGAAAAGTTATTAAGTATATCATTAAGTTATTATGATGCTGACATGAATTTACTGAGGTAAAAATGTGTCCAGCATCCTATATTATGTGAAAAATCAGGTTACAAAATTCCATATAGGAAAACGATAAAATTGTTTTATTTTTAAAAATGCATGTATGTTTGAGTGTGTAAAATATATGACCATATTGCTGAATCTTTGTTGGAGCTTTGAGCAGAACTGTTTGTAGTCTGACTGTTTGCATATTTACTATGTACCCTTTAACTTTGTAACTTGAACAACTACATCCACGATGACAGTATGTAATTTATAAATTACTGATTTTGTACTGGGGGTTTTAATCATTCTCCTTTTTCTTTCTTTCTTTTAGAATTCTGTATTGTTGCTACCATTTTTTTGTGTTTTGCTTTTTTTCTTCTCTTTAAATAAAATTTTAAAAATGTATAATTGCTATTGTAAAAAAAGAGGAAATACAAAATGCTATAAAAGATAGAGCTGCAAGTATGTTTAGGAGTGTGGGATTGATAACCATATTTCTAGGTTCTGTTAGATTGTTGAACAGATCTGCTTAACACTCTCACTGCTTTAGTGTCCACTTTGTGTGCTTTAATTTTGTAACTTAAATAACTATTTCTAAAAGAAAAATATGTAATTTATCAACTAGTGATTTCTTACAATTTAGCTTCTTTTCTTGAAATTCTGTAATATTTCTACCTTTTTCCTTTTTTTCTCTTTAAATAAAAAATGCATTGATGTAGAAATAGGCGATCTTTGAGAATGGTATTCACTGTTTAATGACTCTGAGAATGAGATGCTGAGCATACTTTATTTTTGCTTAAAAGGATTTTAGATTTGTGATATTATAAAACATTTTAAGAAGAAGGAGTTAAAAGTTGCTGTGTGTGAGATGACTGGTACCTTACTTAGCTTTATTATAAAAATCATTAACAGTGTATAGCTATCCCAAAATGTGATGCTCTGCATATTTAGTTTATTTGATTTTCTGAATTATATTCAATAAAAACACTAAAATTATTATGTCTTTCCAAGAAAATAAACTGAGTATCCTCATGGAAGAAGTGCAGGTCCTTCACAGTACTATTGTCTTAAAAATCAGTATTTTCTGGTACTTTTTTACTTACATTGTTTTATGTTGATTAATTTACATGCTTCTACTTACATTCACCTTTTAACCTTTTCAGTGTTTTTCACATAAGATGTGTGTTTATATTTTGCTTTTATCCCCACTCTGATTGTGCTGAACTTTTACTAGAGCATTTTGAATAATAATGTGCTATATGGTTGTAACATAATTAGTTTTATGTCTAGTCTTTCTTCATGTTCTTACTTTATTTAACCACTTGTTTTATAAAGCTTGACTGACTTGCTTGTTTGTTGGTTGGTTCAATTGTTTGTTTGAAAGAACATTTTTAGGCTTATAGAAAACTCTTAAATTTTTAATAGCAATTTTAGGATTATAGCAAACTGGAGAGGTAAATACAGAGATTTCCCCCAAATTGCTGAGCCCACACATGTGCAATCTCTTTCATTAGCAACATTTTCCCCTGGTTTTACATTTGTGATGAATGACAATACATTACAGTAATTCTACTATTGGGAGAACATCCTGCAAACAGAACTGAAATTGCATGCACATGTGCACACTCACACACATAGCTACACACAGCATACAGAGAAATTAGAAATAATTTGAATAATAACAGATAAGGAAGACTAAACCATGGTGTATTCACATAATATAGTACTATATAAACATGAGGCAGCTTTTTAGGAGCCCTAGGGAAAATGAGGCTAAAAACACTAAACAGTTATTTCATCCCCTCACTCTCCCAAAAGCAAATCACTAAATATAAAGAAAACAATTTAACTTCATAGGCTGGCAATGATTTATCAGAAAACCAAGTACTTTGTATGGTCTGCATGTGAATAAGCATCTATCCAGCCTTCTCAGATACCAATGAGAAATACATGTGGAAAGTCCAAATTGAAAGAACACATTAAACTTGCAAACCTATTTTGTTTGTTTATTCTCAAAAGACAGAGATAAGTATATGAATGATATTCCTGAGAGCATTGTGTGCACTAGGGGGAAGGTGAATAACCTACCTAGAAGCAAAAGGGAAATCACTGAAGTAAATGTGTTCAAACCTACCCATTAGGGACAAAATAAAAGCAGCCACCTGAAATGATGATAGAAACTAATACAACCTGACAGTCATATATGATGAACAAAACCACTTACAAACTCTTGTGTGAAGCAGGACCTCATTTTTATTTTTTCAGTGTCTTCTGCAATGAGGAGAAATAGAAGCCCAGGCATGATTTCACCTGGTCAGGCCAAAAAGAAATTGTAGAAAAGTAGGAAGCTGACACACTGCTTATTTGCCCCATGCCCAAACAGTCTTTCAAATACATGTTCTTTTCTAAACCTGTTTGACATTTTGGACCATTTAGATGGCATGTGTTCAAACTTTTTGTTTATCTTTTGGTTTACAGTGAGTAAAGAGAAATGGTTTTGGGTTTCATTTTAAATGTAAAATACAGCTAATATATATAAATATCAAAACATTTATGTTTTTCTATTAAATTTTTAAAGGGGACAACATAAACATACAACAAATAGCATATTTGGCCTGCTTTTGTGAAATTAAAGCATCCATATCTGGTTCAATGAAAGGGGTTACAATTTTTAGTGAATTCTCAAGATGCCTATCAGGAAATTTTGATTTAATTTTATGCTTTCTGTGCTTCATCCTTGGAAATAGTTGTTCAAAAAATCACTGCATGTGGTGGGAATGGAGGGCATAGTTATCACTGTGCTGTCCTCTCACCTACAGAGCTCCACTGTCGCTTTCATAGTCTGTGCTACAGCACTGTGCAGTCAAGTCATGAAAAATATTGCTGAAAACCACATGAAAATGCTCTAAGAGTATGATCTTCTGGGGCTTCTTTGGGAGTCATTTACAGCCTTCAGGCCATGGGTTAAACATATCGCTTTGGAAGGAATCCCAGCCTAGAGCTTCACCTTCAAAATGATCTTGACCGGAGGCATTGCCTCTATTCTTTTCTTCACATGGTGCTCCCTGAACACATGTTTGTCTGGAGGGACTTTTCCAAAGGACTAACAGGGAATTTTATGCAGGTAGGTCTTCTTCCTGTCTCTTAAATTCCTGAGAGGGATTCTAAGAAGTCAGTATTTGCTGGTCTCAGACCAGTCTTAGAGAAAAAACAGGCAAGACCTTTCCCCAGAGCTCTCAGTTCCACCTCATGGCTATGCAAGCACAACTTTCATACCTAGCCCAACAACCCTCATCAGCTCAGGATCCACTGAGAAGGGTGCTCACTCAAGAGCTTCATCCTTTCTTAACCAATAACAACATAGCCTGTACTCCAAGATAATTGCTGCCTCCCCAGGTTATAGTTACCTTTAGAATACCTATAAGATTTGTCTGCAGCAGGACTGAAAGCACCCATTTGTTATTCTTCAGCAAACAGATATACAGCAGGTGCCAGGTGATGCAGATGCAAAAGCAATCATGGTGCACATCCTCCATGCCTTCACAAACTTATGGCCATATGACATTGTTCCCATGCCTTGTTTCTTCAACCAGGTTAATCAGATTAGCCTGAATCTTTCTGACAAGTCCACAAAAATGAAATTATTTTTATAACATCATTCATGTTTCTTATACTTAAAATGTTCATGCACATTGTCCTATTTTAACTTAGTACAGCATGTATGGAATTGGAAACACTGTAGACCTTCTGGTCTCAAGGTTTCCAAATGTGTACTCAGTGGAGCCCACTGTGAAATGCAGGGATGTGGGGAGAAAAAAACACAACCTGAGCAGTCACATTTTATGGTTTATCCCAAAGTGTAGTGAAAACTCAAACAGGAGGACATAACACATAATATTACATTTTTTAAAGAACAGTACACACAAAGAAGCTCACATAGCACCAGAAAAATGAACAACAGTTTTAACGCACAAACCATAATGGTTAATGAATAATACATTTAGTTTCCAAGCCCACAGTGACCCCTTCAAGTCAGATGACTCTTACTGTCCAGGCCACACATGTTATGAGAGAAACTGTGGACATGGTGTCCATGTTTTTAGGCCAGTCTTGGCTCAAGCATAAGCAGCAGCCATTCCCTGTCAGTCCTGATGCCAACTGGAGTGTTGTCTGGTTACACTTGTGCACAAGTGCCCCTCACCCAAAATACTTACACACCACCAATACAAAGCTCATTTTCACATTGGGACAATATATTCTTCTAGGTACCTGCCACCCTGGCCTCTTGTTCATGAAAACCCTGGTAGCAGAATATCTTAATTACCTTGGTCATATTCATAATGATGGCAAAGCATTTCACATCAGAAGTTCTAATGGAGTAAAAAAATTATTCCTGAGACAAAGATGCTCTGTGTTATGCTTGAAAAGGCAAAAATGAAGACACACAAACAAGCAAAATCATAAAAATGATGCACACGAACACACACAAATATAAATGTATATATATGTTCTGTATATGTAATCATACACAAAATCACATATTTAATATGCATATAGGAGTGGAAATATATATGAAAAATACAGATATACAATTAGAGAGATGTATTGCATACAGAAATTTAGAAATAGACAGAGATTCATAAAACCACTTTGACATACATGTTACCCATTATAACTGATATTGTAGTTAAAAATATTAAAAAGCCTATCATACAACCTATAGTGTCTCTGACAAATAAGGCCTAGAAGTCCAGATATAGGTAACTGAGCCATATAGCTGAAATAAAGCTCAGAATTCCAAATCCTCAGATCAGGTCCCTACTAACTGACAAAAAATTTCAGAGTTGGATTGAAATCTTATTAGTGATCTTTCCCCAAAGCCCACTGAAACCTGCCATCATACTAAGATATTCTCTTACCTCTAAAGTAAGAACTACTTGGAAAGAAAGTACCTAGGCTTACTGGAGTGACCAATCAAAAACAGCTCTAATTATGAGATCACTTTCTTTTGCTGAGCTGCAAGCATCCAGTGATGGTTTCACAACTTTTATGAGTTATAGAGAGGAAAATTTTCAGTATGGCAAGCATGCATCTTGTCTCTCTCTCTCTCTCTCTCTCTCTCTCTCTCTCTCTCTCTCTGTGTGTGTGTGTGTGTGTGTTTGTGTCTTTGTGTGTATCCAAAATTTCAGAAACCATGTGACTTTGGGTACATCACTTAATATTTCTGAGAGTTTCATTTTAGAATGTGTAAATATTAAGTCCCGTGCAAGATGTAGAAATTGCAATTCAATAAGCTAAATAAATTCTCCTATGCATGCCTTAAAACATGGTAAGGTGTGGATTAATAATGATACCCTTCATATTACCTTTTCTCCATTGCATTTGTTTCAGACATTCTGCTATTAATAGTATCAAATTATTTCAGCACGGATATGAGGTGCCTTTACCCTACCTCTTCATTTTTTTATGACTCAGCAAGGTGCCTTGCACTATGAAGATCCTTCCTTCTGAAATACTCCATAGCACTTGGGCTGGGAATTCTCTCACATCTAACTAGTTCCTCTCCATCTAACCCATTATAACACATAGGGACACATAAAAACCTGGTCTCACTGATTCTGTGATGACTGGAGCTGCAGGGAGATTTCTGGAGAGAAAGGACCTAAACCAGATAATGTGAACTGACACAAATCCCACTAATTCCAGTCCCCATTATGTCCTCAGGAGTTATTAAGTACCACTTATGATCAGTGCACAGGTATTTAAAAGTTCATGCCTGCAAAGCCAGAGTCTTAACATGTAAGTCAGAGGGAGCTGGAGATCAGTCACCTTGGAGCCTCAAGGAGAGAGCCAATGCTTTGGGCAATTTAGTGTAGACCAGAAATACATCTCTATATTCCAGGCTACAGTGTAAAGTCACACATTGAAAGTTTAGGCAAATGATTCAGCAGATGGAATTTAATGAGAATAAGGTAGCAATTGATTTCTCAGTAAGTCACCCTAGCACCGTGCCACAGATACAAGTCACGATTACCTTTCTCCCAGGGATAAGACAAAATACTCAACACACAAACTGCAAGGGGAACAGGTTTATTTCACTCACAATTTGCAGAGGTTTCAGTCCATAATTCGCTGACTCCAAGGCAGGGTGGAATGGAAGACAAGCATTGCAGAGAGAAAACTGTTCTTGGCAGGCAGAAGACAGCAAAACTAACCAAGAGACAACCTGGCCCTTTCTATCCTTTGTATTTTATTCAGGTTATGCAGAATGGGAATCACTCACACCCTTAATCCTAAAGCTCTTGATCTTAGCATTGCACCATGAAGCAATCCCTGGATCTCACATTCTAGATCCAGACACCTCTGAAAATGCTACACTGATGACTGCATGAGTCTTTGGGGAAACATTTAGACACATTCCACAACAACAAAGTTCTCAGAGACCCAGTGGTTTTCTGCAACACCTAATTTCACACAGAACACACTTTGACGGGCAGCTTGGAATGGTATAGATTGCCTACTCTTTTTATATACACGTCTTATGCTGCTCTTGAGATATTAGTTGGAAACAGAAACCCAATGGCAGCAGAGTACCTGTACTTAGTCTTTCACACCAATGCAAGATAATATAAGATACACAACTATAATTTACAAGCAGAAGTTAGAGATACAAAGGTTGTGTTTTTTAACATCAGTTTTACATTCATATACTGGACACTATGGTAAATGACTCAGCACCATGCCTCATATCTACCACAAAATAAACATCTGACACATCCTGCATAGATATGATAAGAAAGTACACAGTGTGAGATCCTGAGAAAAATGAGAAGAGAAAGAACCCATCACTCTAGAAAGATAATGTATAAACTTTGAGCCCTGTGTCAACAAAATGCTATGGAAAGGAAAATAACCCTTGTAATGTGATGAAACTTTCACATTTACAATACATCCAATGCTCAGTTTTCAGCAAAAAATTACAGAGAATAGAAAGAAATAACAAAGTATTAGCCACTCACAAAAATAGAAATTTACATAAAACATTTTGAGCATCCTATATATTGGGTAGACTAAGCAAAGATTTTAAATCCACCCTCTTTAAAATGCTCAAAATACTGACGTGAACTGAGAAATAGCTAACAAAACCCACATACTATATATAAAAAAGTAAAGAATACTCATAAAAACAAAAAGTTTTATTTCTGGAGATTGAAAGCATAAAAGTTCAAATGAAAAATTCAGTAACAAAATTCAACCACATGTTTGAGTAAACAGAAAGAAAGAGCTAGTTAAAGTTTCAGAAAAATGAAATAACACAGCCTGAGAAACCAAAGGAATAAAGGACAATGAACAAAGCCAAAGGGTCCTATGGGATACTATCAAGAATATATATATATATATATATATATATATATATATATATATAGAGAGAGAGAGAGAGAGAGAGAGAGAATAGAAACTGAAGATACAGAAGAAAGGCAAATTCAACATCAAAAACATTTCCAGTAAATAGAGGCCCCAAAATTCCCAAATATGATGAACTATAAGAATATACAAACCCAATAAGCTCAAAATTTCTA
The DNA here is from genome assembly GCA_004027455.1 of Hydrochoerus hydrochaeris. Lineage (NCBI taxonomy): Eukaryota > Metazoa > Chordata > Mammalia > Rodentia > Hydrochaeridae > Hydrochoerus > Hydrochoerus hydrochaeris. The sequence goes on from PVLA01009775.1 coordinate 9,006, forward strand.
GACAGGTTAACCTCAATACTCAAAATGACACTTACTACAAGGAAACTGTTAAAAAATAAAGAGAAAATCTTCAAAACAGCAAAAAAGAAGTGATTCAATCCAGGAAAATGATTCTCAATAAGATTAACAGTTGACTTCACATTAGAAACCTTAATGGCCAATGGCAGTGCAATGATGTCCTTACATTGCAGAAAGAAAATCCTGCTGGGCATGGGAAATAGCTGAGTGTCACAGTTCCTGCTGGCAAGCACAAGGTTGTAAATTCAATCCTCAGTACCAAGAAAAAAAAAAAGAAAAAGAAAAGCTATCAACCAAGGATTCTATATCTAGAAAATCTGTCCTTTAACACTCAAGGATAAGCCAGGGGTGCTGGTAGATGCCTGCAACCCAAGGACTCTGGAAGCATGCAGCAGGATCAACATAAGACCTAGCCCAAGCAGTTTAATGAAATTTTGTCTCAAAGTGAAAAATAAAGTGAAAGGCAGCACATAGCTCAGCCAAAGACTCTGGGTTCAACCTCTAGTGCCACCAGAAACAGTAACAACAGCAACGGGTAAATGCAGTTACCCCGATGTTGAAAAATGTGCCAAACTATTAGAAATGCCAAGGCAGTATGGAGAGAACTCATTAGTGAAAAATATATGGCATTAAAACAAATAGCATAATGTCAGAAATAAGCCCTTCCTTATCAGTGATTATTTCAAGTGTAAATAGTTTATACTTGCCAAAGATTTAAAGGATGATTTCAGAAGCATGGTCTAACCATGTAATATTCAAAATACACAAGTGCATAGACACGAATGATTAGCAGTGCAGTGTGCAGGAGGATGAGAAAGAGGAAAATGGGCAATAATTATTTCATATTTACATAATGTTCTGAGTTGCTAGAAAAATTTTGAAATTCCAAATGCACATTTTGAGTGCCATAAATGCTACTGAATTGTATCTTTTAAAATAGCTACACTAATCATAAGGTAATTTCACCTCACTTTTTAAAAATGGGTCATATATGTGTTTACCTTTTCCCTTATTAAATTTAGCAATGCAAATATTACATGAAAAATATATTAGGTCATACTTCAAAACATTAAAGCTAAGTACCAATGAGTGGTGAAAATTAATTGTTTACCCCTTGTTTATGTTACTTTTTAAAATTTACAACATATTTAGAAATTAATTGCATATTAAATTTTTAATAAAACCAGGAAACAAGTATTAAGGTAATACTGACTAATTGGATATTTTAGATGTGGTTAAAATGCTTAAATCATACTATTAAGTAAGAATGAATTGAATAAGAAGTAAATTGCATTGGATATACAGCATTGACCTAAGAGTTAATATGCTCACCTCATGAGCTTAATAGTCTGTATATAAGCCTATGGAAATCAGTACAGCAATTCCTCAGAAAACTAAAAGTAAAATTCCATTCAACCCAGCAGTTTCCCTTCTTGGTATCTTCCTGGAAAAGTTACAAACATGTTATTGTACTGATAGACTCATATCCATGTTCAGAATAGCACAATTCATAACAGCTATGACTTAGAAGCGACCTGTATATCTGCCCATTGATAAATGCATTTTTAAAATGTGGCATATGTACACATCAGAGTACTACCCTTCTAGAAAGAAGAACAAATATCAGTCATTTGTAGTAAAATGGTTGTACTTAGAGAACACAGTGTTAAGTAAAATAAACTATTCACACAACCTTAAAAGATCATATAGTTTCTCTTTTATAAGAAACTTAAAGTATGAATGAATTAAAGAGCAAAATAAATAATAAATAATAGGGAAGAGAGAGATCTTTAGACCAGAAGAGGACTAATGGAGGGAGGGGAAAGACAGGGGACAAGAAGAGAACAAAAAGATATGATACATTGCACATCAACTCCCCACAATAAATGTAAACATGTAACACAAGTATGTGTAACAAATTTTTCATTTGTCTGTGGAAGATAGACAAATGAATGCTATTTTTCCTTTCTGCTCTCCAAATTTTCTTAATAAATATGTACCATATTCACAGTCAGAAAGAAAATTTTGCTTTTAAATTATTTACTACTGGGAAAGTTAAGTTAAAAACAAACTCTGCTTTGAAAAATTCAGAAGGTCCTCTATTGAAAAGGAAGCTACACCAGAATTTCTTCTCAAATGTAATACTCCTCATAGGAAAACATGAAAATATACACATAAAATGAAGTTGAAATTAAAAAGTAGAATTGTTTAGATGTAGAGTTGTCACTTGAGGAATATGGTTTCAGTGGATTCAGTCCATATGGGGCTGGCTCCAAGACAGGTACACTATCACAGAAGGGTTTCATGGAGCAAGGCAACACTCAATTTCTATAGAATGGGTAGAAGGGAAAAAAAAAGAACCCTAAAACAAGGGATAAGTACCCAGATATATACCCAAAAACACATCCATATTTCTTTCAGGTGGTTCTACCAGGATCTACAGCAGCATAATCAAAGTCCTGAAAGTAACCTATGTCAGACATAGATTGAACTTCAAGGGTCCAGAGCAATTTGCTAACTTAGACAGAAAATGCCAAGTGCAGAAATCTTGTTTAAAAATATTGAGAAAAGACATGGACTGCATCATACTGAATATTTATAATTAAAAGGGCAGTGTTTTGAATTCCCTTGGAAGGAGGCTATGATGATATAAGAGTCACCAGATAGATTTAGTGGATGCTGCCCACGCTTTGTTATTGCTAAGCACATCACTCCACTATGGCCTTCCTGAAATTTGGTTACTGAGGTAACCAGTCAGCTCTCTCTCTTTCACCAGTCAGCTCTTTCACCAGTCAGCTCGCTCTCCACCATGATTGCTCCTAGCACGAGATGGTCCTAATGCTCAGATGTTGCTGAAACTATCCTAATGGCCTTAGAAACCTGTCACTGATAATTCTGTCACTAGGAACTCAGTTTTCTGAGAATGTACTGGCAATACTGCATCCCACAGTCCCAGCTTGCGCTGTTGGGTTTCTGGTGAGGATGGTAAAACATGATTTGCTCTGATTCATCACTTGTGGTCACTAAGATTCTCACACACTTAGAAGATGTCATGATGAGGAGAGATAGTGGCAGTAGTGTGATTTCTTAGAAAGCCTCCCAGAGTGAAGCACCACAAAACCAGTGAGAAACATGAGGTCACTGATCCAGCTCCTCCCCCATCCTCTGCTGGAGGCTAAAAGACAGCAAGGACAAAGCTTCAGAAGCTCTGACCTGGGAAGCTTCCTTGGGAAGATGCAGCTGCTCCTGCTCCTGTTGGCCTTCTTTCTGCCCCCTAGGGCAGAGGCAGGTGAGTGACTGTCTCCACCCTCCAGAGGCACAATCCCATTATACAGACTACATGGATCCCTATCCCTCTAGCGCTAATCTTTTTGTCTGCCAGCATGGCTCTGAACCTGAACTCCAGTCCCACCAAAGAATACCAGGTAGGACACTGCATAAGCTACCAGAGGCTGTCCTCAAGAAGAGGCAGTTGATACTGTCCCATCACTAAGCCCCATGTTGTACATCTGGAAAGGGTGTCTTCCCTCAAAGGGCATGTAGATGGTGAGAAGTAAGAAGGAGAAATATCAAATGCTCCTGAACAGGGCAGAATAAGCCTGTCATCCATGTCAGGTGAGGGGAAAGGCTTTTCCTTCATCAGCTGCCTAACAGAGATGCCCAGAGCTAAGTGACCACATCAAAGATGAAATCACTGTCCTCAGAACAGTACTTTTTCTTTCCTCAATCATAGTCACTTTCTCCAGCTCTGCTTTACTCCTCAAGTCTTTAGTGGCTCCTCTGCATTCCAGTAGGACTCACACTTCTCTGCTTTCCAGAATCCCATCAGCACTGCCCCACCAACCTTCAACCAGACACTAACTGCAGATGTTCCCTCGTGCAGCCAGTGAACAGTTCAGAGGCACCCACTACATGTTAAGTCCTAGGAAAGAGGATAAGACCACATCCAGAGTACACTCAAGCCCTACAGGAGGAAGCATCACCATCCTAGACATCACAGGAGTCAGAAGGGTTTTAGATACTCAAGGGAAGTAAAAAGTCAGCAGAAGAATGATGAAAAGCCTCAGGGGTTTGTTTTCCCCAGATAGGTATATATATCTCCAACCAAATGGAGAAGAAAGATTTCTAGACCAAGACCTGATTTCGCTCACTATGGAAAAGAAGTTGAGGTTCCTTCTACTAGGTTCCTGCCAACTTCAGGCCATCCCAAGACCCCAAGGACAAGAGTTCAAAACCACTAAGTAGATGCTTGCTCAGTGACCCTTGGCTGCACCCAATCTTTTTTTTTGTTTTTAGGAGAGATCATCGGGGGACACGAGGCCAAACCCCACTCCCGCCCCTACATGGCCTACCTTAAGATTGGGCATATGGAAGACACATGTGGTGGTTTCCTGATACAAGAGGACTTTGTGCTGACAGCCGCCCACTGTTCAGGGAGGTGAGGAATAAAAAACAGTCCACAGTCTCTGGAAAATGCTTCTCAGAGCCCTTCATCCCAAGGAGCTCCATGAACTCCTGGAGACACTTATGCATAGATTCCTTTGAGGGTGGGAAAGGGTCACTATGTCCCAAGGGGAGATGAGCAAGTTGGCACCAAAGGAATTGCTACCATAAGGAAGATCAAGGCAATCAAGCCTGTTGTATTTAGAACCAGGACCATGCCTTGGCATGATAATATGAAGTAAAGCAATTTCATGTGTTTTCCTGAAGTTAACTAACTGACTCAGGAGAACTTTTGGTGCACAAGGTCCTAGATAACAGACTCAGTTACTAAGAAGCCTAAGGCACTGTCACTCAGCCAGATGATCCCCCTGACATCTGCATCTCCACCCAGTAGCAGTCAGAATATGTATTTTACAACTCCAGTGTTGTGTCCTCTGTGGCTCCACATCCACCAATGTGTTGTCCTCTCTGTACAGCCCAATAGAGGTCACCCTGGGGGCCCACAACATCAAGAAACAGGAGAAGACCCAGCAGGTCATCCTTGTGAGAAGACACATCCTGCACCCAGACTTTAACCATAAAACCTTCAACAATGACATCATGCTGCTGCAGGTAAGGCACACTCCTGTTGGTCATGGTCTCCTCTCACAGGCCTGCTGCACCCACTGGAACCTTGCCCCATCCTTCTTCATTTTGTTATTGTTGTTTTGGGTTGGTTTGGTTTCACTTTGTTTCCTTTGATGAGGGGATTTTTTTGTTTGTTTGTTTGCTTCTTTGTTTGTTTGATTTTTGAGTCAGGATCTCACTCTGTTTGTTGGGGCTGATCTTGCACTGCCTTTGTAGCCCAGGCAGCAATGCCCCTGCCTCAGCCTCCTGAGTGCTGGGATTGCATGCATGCACCACCACAGCCAGCACCTTCCCTCTTTGTAATCTTGTCCATCACAAGGATCAGGCAGAGGACATGGCTGATCTGGACTTTCCTACTTTTTTTCATCAGCTGGAGAAAAAGGCCAAGCTGACTAAAGCTGTGCAGCTCCTCAGTCTGCCCAAGGGCAAGTCCCAGGTGCAGCCGGGTACCCGGTGCCAGGTGGCTGGATGGGGACTGTTGGATCCAGATGGAACAACTTCAAGCACACTGCAGGAGGTGGAGATGATAGTGCAAAAGATTAAGGAATGTGAAAAACGCATGCCAGATCTTTTCAATCGTGCTACTGAGATTTGTGTGGGAGACCCAAATATTAAAAAAGGTTCCTTTAAGGTAAGGTTAGGCATCTGTCACTCCTGGCTTTTAGGGAAAGAAAATTTGGAACAGATCTAGGACCAGGACACCCAATCAGCAGAGATTGCTTCACCTAGTAGGCTGTGATGTTTCTCCTTGAAAAGAGAAAAAGGGAGCAGCCTGAGCTGGGAGGTAACTAAAGGCTTTACCACTTTACCAAGGGCCTGTGGTGAAGGAAGCCCCATTGGAAGCTTCAGTTTGCAACATGGTGCCTGAACTCATGGCACAGGCATGAGAAAACTGTTTTCTAGGTGTGCAGGGATTATAAACATTTGGCTCCTCTGAGCTGTGACCCCTCTTGGTCAAAGAGCTTGTTCTTTGTGCTGAGTGTGGGACCTACTCATGAGCCTCCATGGACTTAAACTTTGGCCTAAAACCACTGTTCCTCACAACTCTACAGGGATCTGGTGCCAGACCTGGGGACAAAGACAAAGGATGTCCCCAAGAATGAATTAAAGCAATAACAATGTCCATAGTCACAGCTTGGCTGCTGACAGCCTCAGGGCTTGTCAATCCCTCCAATCACTCACAAGCAGACCTTACAATCAGTACTGCATGATGGGGTTTGGGATAATGGAAGTGACAATTTAGGTGGTGCACTGGCTCACAGACTCACTCTCTATTTACAGGGTGACTCTGGAGGTCCCCTGGTGTGTGATAATGTGGCCCGGGGCATTGTCTCTTATGGACCAAATGATGGAACACCACCAATTGTCTACACCAAAATCTCACATTTCCTACCCTGGATAAAGGAAACCATGAAACACAGCAGACTGCTTGGAGCAAACTAAGGCCCCTCTGTGAGCCACCATCTTTCCTCAAGCTGAGTCTAGAATTGCTCTACAACAGATAACACCAACAAAATAAATATCTCATCTCAATAACAAGGCTGGTTTTTTGTTTGTTCACTCACTTTAATTCACAGGGACCAACTGTGTGTTATGCAGGCCAGTGAAACAATGCTGCTGATTTCTGCCTCCTCCCTATCTTCTCCACTTTTCCAAATCCCACTCACAGCTGTTATTCAACACCTTCTTACCCATGTTAGTTTCTCCACAGCCTCTCTTTTTCTGATGGTTAAAGTTAAGCACCAACTGAAGAAAAGGTGGACACCTCTCATCCTGGGGTTCAGGGGGAATATGTGACCTCTGTGTGAGTCACATGCAGAGAGAAGAGGGGATAATTTCATGGGGTCCTGAAGTTCAATCAGGCACCACTGAGGTCACCACTCATCCCTATCAGGTTAGGAATGGGAAGGGTCTTTCGAGCAGGACATTTTTCTCCCACAGGTTTAAGGTAGAAGGTGGTATCAGGGTTAACCTGACTGATGATTCATTCTCACCTGCAATTAATTGCCTTCCCTTTTCTCCAAGGTGGATCTTTGCTTAAAGCCACCTGGCTGCCCATTCTTCTTTATCTCTCCTAGATTTGTCACAGTATACCAACTCCTGTCCTCACTCAGCCACAATTATTTTATGTCATTTCTTTCTCGAATCTCCCCACCTAAGACATTCAGAACCACATGCAGTTTGATGCAAGTCTCAAGGAGGACAAGCCTGGTAGGTTCAGAATCTTTGCCCCATCTCCCACTTGAGCAGGGGGCCTCACCCCACAGTGTCCTCCTGTATGCACAAGGGCATTGAGCACTGAGCAATCTGAGCTTCTTTCACCCTAATCCTGATGATCACTGATGGCCTCAAAGCTATGACTTATGTGGGACACATGGGCTTTACCAGTCTTTTAACATAAAAAGGGCTCCTATCTGCAGAAAGACAGGAAAGCATGTCAGTTCCAACATTCTGGAAACAAATACTCCCTGCATCCTAATTGACAGGACTTGAGGATTTACATTGAACATAATATCAATGCCCAGTGAAACTGACAGTGTAAAACACTTTCCAAATTAACTCTCTGTCTATCATCTGAATTGGTCCATAAAGCCTAGATCCATCCAAGATATCTATGGAAATAAAATACCTTGTTTTTATTCCTGGTTACAGTTTATACCAATATTATCACAAGACACTGTAGAAGTGCTTGAGGTTTATAAATGACATCATGCTGCTGCAGGTGATGCACACCTTTCTGTTGCTCTTGCTCCCCTCATGCAGTGTTGCTCCTTTCATCAGGATCCTAATTTCTCCTCCTTGCTACCTTGGCCATCATGATTTCCAGGCCCAGAAGGTATAGGGTCCATGGCATAGGCTGATCTGGACTTTCTGGCTTAATCCACATCAGCTGGAGAGGGAGAACAAGCTGAATAAAGTTGTGAAGACCCTCAGACAACATGGGGACAAGAGCCAGGTGATACGTTCCCTATGGCAGGTTGAGGAAGAATGATCCCATTGTGTCCTGTTATAGCTTAGGGTTTGCAAAGAGATCAAGACCATACAAGACACATAGTTTATAGTATTATTTTAAGATAGTCACCTAAAGAGTCAAATACAAAAGAAAGAGTACAGGCAATCTTAGTGTCCACACACTAAGACCCAAAGAATCCAGCTGTGGACTTGGATCCCATGCCAATGTCCTGCATAAGTCCAGCTGAAGACCTAGAGCCCATGACAATACCCCGATGAATCCAACCAGAAGCCTAGAGCCCACAACAATGACTCATGCAAGTCTGTTTCACAATCTGCATTTGAAGGCCCAAAGTTCAGTGGTAGAAGCTGGAAAGTCTGTGCCAGATCAGTAACATTTCAGGCTGGGAGAAGCAGAAGCCAACCCCAAGAGAAGCAGCTGCCATCCCTACCCCAACAGACATAAGGACTGCCATGAGGGACACTTCCTGCTGATACTCAGACTGGGCTGGGGAAAGCAACAGGCAGCCCAGGGAGGAACAGTAGCAGCCATCCCCATTCCAGCTCACACCAGCCACCACTGTGGATGTTTCATGCTGTAGGCTTCCCAGGCTGGAAGAAGCAGAAGATAACTCCACATGCACATAATCAGAGTATCTCTAGCATTGCACAGAAAGGTTCAGGTAAGTTAAAACTGGAAAGTAGTCAGGGTAAGATTAGGGCTCCTAGTCTGAAGGAGGCAGCCAGGCCTGCCCTGCACTGATCTCATGCTCACAGCCCTTGACAGAGGTCATCCACTGTGGTGAGGTTCAAGGAGGAACATCGGGAGGAGGCCAGCTCCATGCTTTCCTTCTCTGTCCACAGGGGGACTCTGGGGTTCCCCTCGTGTGTAACAACATGATCCAAGGCACATTCTCCTATGGAACAAATGATGGGAAATCTCCAGGAGTCTTCATGAAGGTCTCCCACTTCCTGTCCTGGATAAAGAGAACCATGGAGCACTTCTAACAGCAGACATAAGTTGAACCTCCATGCCTCATCATCTTTTTTTTTAAATTTTATTTTGAAAAGAATAAACAAAAGAACAGAATAAATCAGACAAGAACAATGAAAGCAACAAAAAACTTCACAGCAAGACAACCAGATATTAGTAGTAGCTACAATAATGCTTCTTTCTTTGAAATAGTTGAGCATAGATTCACACACATTTTGTTATGTTTGGTATTGACATAACAAAATAGTATAAAACTATTCAAGAGAATGAAAGTATTACACAGTATTCTGAACCAAATAACAGAAAAAGAACAACAGCTTCTATAATATCCCATTTCCATAAAAATTTGTTTATATAATCACACATATTAAAATCCAATAAGACATAACATTATAAAACCAATGCTAATGGAAGAACAAAAGCATTGTAGGAATTCAAAGCAAGATGATATTAAATAAGCAATGGCTACCATAATGTCTTATTTTCTTCAAAATAACTGTTCATACCATCACACATAATAAAGTCAAACAAAACAGAATAAAACCATTCCAACTAATATGAACATTATAAGGCTTCAAAGGAATATAATGGGGAATCATGATTACCACTAAATCTTTTATACTCTTACCATTTCTTTCACTAGGGACACTATATGGTATTTATACATGTGAATTTGCTTTATTTTGTTTATGAGTATGGTCTAAAGTTGTATCCATTTTTTTATAAATATATCAATGTGATCATTCTTTATAGCTGAGTAGTACTCCATTGTATAAAAATACCACAACTTTTTTATCCTTTCCTCAGTTGGATGACACGTTGTTTCCAAGTTTTCATTATTACAAAATGTGCTGCTACAAGCACGGATGCACTTATATCACTGTGGTATGATGTTTTCAGTTCTTCTGGGCAAATGCCTAGAAGTGGAATAGCTGGTTCAAATGGGATTTCCAATCCTAGGATTTGAGGAATCTCCAGACTGACCTCCACAGTGGTTGCACCAGTCTACACTCCCACCAACAGTGCAGAAGAGTTCCTTTTTCCACACAGCCTCTCAAGCATTTGTTGTTGGTAGTTTTCTTGATCCTGGCCATTCCTTGTGGAGTAACATTTAATCTCAGTGCAGTCTTAATTTGCATTTCTCTAATGACTACTGATGATGAACATTTTTTCATGTATTTATTTGCCATTTGTATTTCTTCATCTGAGAACTGTGTATTCATCTTGGATGTGCATTTTTGGATTTGGTTTTTTAATTTGGGGGGTCTGATTTTTTTAATTCTTTGTAAGATTTAGACAGAAGTCCTTTGTCTGATGGACTATTCATTCACTAAGGTTTTTCTCCCATTTTTGGGGTTTTCTTTTCACTAGGCTGCAGATTTCTTTCGACATTCAGAAGCTCTTTAATAAGATGTGATCTGGATTATTGATTGTGCGAAGTATTTCTGGTGCAGTTTGATTCTTGTTCATGAATTTTCTACCTACGCCTATGTCTTCAAGATTTTTACCTACTTTGTCTTGCAACAGATCTAGTGATTCTGTTTCACTATTTAGGTCTTTGATCCATTTAGATTTTAGTTTAGTACATGGTGATAGGCATGTGTCTAGTTTTAGTTTTTGGCATATGGATAGCCAGTTTTTCCAGCACCATTTATTGAAGAGACTATTGTTCTTTCAGTGAACCTTTGGCCCATTTATCAAACATAAGTTGGTTAAGTGTGTTTGTAGTTCTAGTTGTATCTTCTTATCTATTGCATTGATCTTCAGGTCTGTTTTTATTCCAGCACCATGTTGCTCTTATTACAGTAGCTTTTTAGTATAACTTCAAGTCAGGGATTGTGATGCCTCCTGCCTTGCCTTTACTGCTTTGAATTCCTTTTGCTATTCTAGGTCTCTTCTTGTTCCAGATGAATTTTAGGAGTGATTTCTCTAGATCTATGAGGTATGTTAGTGCTGTTTTCATTGGGATTGCATTGAATCTGAATAACAATGTGGGAGAATGGACATTTTTCACAATATTTATTCTTTGTAACCAAGAACAAGAGATGTCTTTCCATTTTCTGTGGTCCTCTTTGATTTCTTTTTCAGGGTATTATAATTTTCCCTGTACAGCTCTTCTACTTATTTCATTAGATTAATGTTTAAGTATTTCATTTTTGGGGTGATATTGTGAAGGGTGTGGCTTCTCTTATTTCTCTTTTAGTAAATTTCCTGTTAGTGTATAAGAATGCTATTGATTTTTGAGTATTGAGTTTGTATCCAGCATTGAATTTATTTATAGTTAGGAGACTTTCAATGGAGGTTTGGGGGTCTTCTATGTAGAGTATCATGTCATCTGCAAATAATGATAACTTAATTTTCCTATCTTTACTCTTAATTTTCTCTGTTGTCTAATTGATCTGGCTAGTATTTCCAGTACTATGTTCAATAGGAGTGGGGATAAAGGACATCCTTATTTGTGCCTGATATTAAGGTAAAGGATTTCAGTTTTTGGCTATTTTATATGATGCTGGCTGTTGTTTTGTCATAGATGGCTTTTATTATACTGAGTTAAAGACATCTATTCCAATTCTCTGTAAGGTCCTTATAATGAATGAGTGTTGGACATCATCAAAAGATTTTTTTGCATTCATAGAAATTATCATGTGATTCTTACTTTTGGCACTATTGATACGGTGGTTTACATTTATTGATTTACATATGTTGAACCATCCCTTCATGCCTGGGATGAATCCCCCTTCATCGTAGTATATAATCTTGATGCTTTGCTGCATCCTGTTTGGCAATATTTTTTGAAAATTTTTGCATCTATGTTCATTAAGGAGATTGGCCCATAGTTTTCTTTTTTACTTGGGTCTCTTTCAGGTGTTTTGTACTAGAGAAACATTTGCTTCCATGAATGACTTAGGAAGAATTTCTTCCCTTTCAATTTCATTGAAGAGTTTGAGGAGTGTTGGTATTAAGTCTTTATATTTCTTATAGAATTCCACAGTGAATCTGCCTGGGTCTGTGTTCTTCTTTGTTGGTAAGGACTTAATTACATTTTCAATTTCACTAATATAACTTGGGTTATTCAGTAGTTTTACATCTTCTTGATCTAGCTTTGGTGGTTCATATGTTTCTAGGAATCAGTCTATTTATTCGGTGTTATTCAACCTATGGGAGTAGAGGTTTTTGAAATAGGTGTTGATGATCTTCTGTATTTCCACAGTCTGTAGTGATTTCATTTTTTTCATTCCTTACTTCATGAATTTGTTTTTTTGTTTCCTTTTTAAAATAAAGTTACCTAGGGTTTTTTCAATTTTATTTATTCTTTCAATGTTCCAACTCCATGTTTCATTGATTCTTTGTATTATATTCTTAGTCTCTACTGCATTAATTTCTTATATATCTTTATAATTACCCCCTTTCTTCTGACTTTGGGCTTAGCTTGCTCTTCTTTTTCTTGATGTTTGAGGTGCAGTATCAAGTTGTTTATTTGTTTTCTTTCCATTTTTCGAATGTGGGAACTCAGTTCAATAAATTTTTCTCTGAGGACCATTTTCATTGCATCCCACAGATTCTGGTAAGTTGTATTTGTATTTTCATTTGCTTATAGATATTGTTTATTTTCTTCTTTAATATACTCTGTGACCCCCTGATTGCTTCAGAATGTGTTACTTAATTTCCATGCATTTGATGGGTTTTTGAAGTTTCTTTTTTCATTAATTTCTAGTTTCATGGTGCAATGATCTGATAACAAGCACGGGATAATTTCTATTCTTTTGCATTTTCATAAATATGTTCTGTGGCTTAGTGTATGGTCTGTTTTAGAGAATGTCCCATGTACTGTTGAGAAGAATGTATATTCTGATGTTGTTGGATAGAATACTCTGTATACGTCTATCAAGTCCATTTGTTCACAGGTGTGATTCTGTTCTTTCTTTGCTGATTTTCTGTCTAGTTGATCTGTCCCTTTGTGTCAATGGTATGTTAAGGTCTCCTGTTATAATTATGTTATTGCTTATTTGATTTTTCATTTCTGTTAATACTTGCTTTGTATAGGTAGGATCTCTGGCATTTGGTTCATATATATTGAAGATTGTTATCTCTTCCTCTTGAAGATTTCCCCTAACTAGTATATAGTGGCCTTTTTTGTCTCTTCAGATCATTCTTGGTTTGAAGTTCACATTGTCTGCAAACAGAATAGCTACCCCACCTTTTTTTTCTTGGTTTCCTATTCCATGAAGTATTGTTTTTCCATCCTTTGACATTCAGTCTATGAGTTTCCTTTTGGGTTAGATGGGGTTCTTGTATATAGCATATGGTTGTATGTTGTTTCTTGATCCATTGTGCCAGTCTGTTTCCTTTAATAGGTGAATTTAGGCCATTTACATTAATGGTTATAACTGTTATATATTGGTTTATTGTTGACATGTTATCTTTCTGCTGTTGTATCTCTATCTTTCCATTCTGTTTAATTGTCTGCCTTGCTTAGTGTTTTTTTCCCTATTTTACCTATAATGTCTTTCAGTATTCTTTGCAATGTTGATTAAGTGATCATGAAGTTCTTCAGCTGTTCTTTGTTATGGAAGTATCTTATTTCTCCATCCATTTGAAGGACAGTTTTGCAGGGTACATCAGTCTGGATTTGAAGTCATTTTCCTTTAGGATCTGAACCACCTCACTTCATGCTCTTCTTGACTTCATTGTTTGTGTTGAGACATCTGCTGTAATTCTGACAGGTTTTCCTTTATAGGTGATCTGTTTTTTCTCTCTAACAGCTTTTTAGGTTTTCCTTTGTAGGTGATCTGTCTTTTGTCTCTAACAGCTTTTAATATTCTGTTCCTATGCTGGATTTCTGGGATGGTGATTATTATACATCTGGGTTTTGTAAATAGCCTCTTGATATCATTTGTGTTGCCACTTTCTTTTTCATTTATGCCTATTAATCTTATGTTGCTTTTCTTTGCATCATCTTGCAGTAGTGGAATTGTTGCTCCCTGATTCCTTGTTATTTTTAAAAGGTCACTCTTTTCCTTTTCACTAGCTGCAATCTTATCTTCAAGGTCTGAAATTTTATCTTCACTTTCATTGACACAGTTTTGTCAACTTTCCATAGAATTTTTGATTTCCTGTATCTCTTAGAATCTTTTTTATGCATTCTTTTTTTTCTTTTATTGTTCATTCCAGGATTCTCTCTCTTTGTTTTGTTCCTGTAATTTTTTAACTGTGTCTTCTATAAATATGTTCAGTTTTTCTTTCACTACTTTTATCATTTCTTCTTTTATCTGAGAGATTATTTCTGATTTGAGTTTCCCAGAGTTGCTTCTTGATTCCAGTTGATTTCATTTCAGCCATTTCAGGTGTATGGCTTGTATTTGCTTCTATGTACATGCCTCCTAGGATTTCTTGTGATGGGCTGGAGGTCTGAGATTACATTTTGGTCTTTCATCTTGTGCTTTTCCTATATTTCTGCATTTCAAATGATGTTCTGAAGCTTCCTCTGGGCATGTTGGAAATCACCTGCTACACCTTCAACTCCATGGACTGAATGAAAGTTGCTGAGCATGGCCCAGTCAGGCTCACAGGACATCCCAAGTGAAGTCCAGTGTTTTAGGAAGGTGGGAAGACACTTAACTGCTGAGAGCAATGGTCTTAAACTCTCTCCAGGTCAATGCTGGCATCCTGGTTCTCCTCTCATGTATCCTTGACTCCCTCACATGGCCTAGGCTCCCTGGATTGAAAGAAGTTCACTAGGCATGGTCCACTCAAGCCCAACAAATATTTCCGAGCTTAGTCCAATGTTTTAGGGAGGTAGGCAGGCACTTAACTGCTGGAAGCAATGGTCTTAAACCCTCCTCAGGTCAGCACAGGCATGATGGTACTCTCCTCAAGCAGCTTTGGCTCCCTCACACAGACTTGGCTCCCTTAATTGAAAGAAGGTCAATAGTCATGATCTATTAGGGCCTGCAAAACCTCCCGAGATTAGTCCAGTATTTTAGGGAGCTGTGCAGGCACTTAACCACTGGGAGTGATGGTCTTATATTCTTTCCAGGCCAGTGATGTTGTGCTGGTATTCCTGTCACGTGGCTATAACTATACCTCATCATTTTTACTGAGGCAGAAGTCTCTCATGAGCATAGGTCACTCCACAGTGATAATAAATGGATCTGAAGACTGTGGCTGAAGTCCTATTTATTCCCTTAATCTCAATGAGCCTGAAGCTGCACTGTTTGCAATTTGCCTGTGGCTTCCTCTTTTTTCTGCAGCCCTCTCTCTTCCCTTAACGCCATTCCATACAATCTTCACTGATTGCTCCAGCACATTTTTTTATGCTCAGCTCTTCAGTGTGGACTTCTTGGCTGCACAGTGGAGTCTTCAGCATTAATTGGTGTCATCTTGAACATGGTCCCCTGTCCTTATACTTCACCTACCTAATACAAATCTCTGTACTTTGAGAATGTCTTGCCATCTTGAAGCCAACAACCTTCATGAGATCACAACAATTTGGCAGAGATTAGTGTAGAGCAGTGGAAAGGGGTAACTCTAGAGACTCAGGAGGCCCAGGGAACTTACTTTCCTGTTTCCAGTGCTTCTCTCCCAAGTAGGGGAGGTTTATCCCCCTTTCAGTGCTGTGTGCTGCTTAGGAGGCTGAGATGGCCCTCGGGATGACCAGATCCCATTTTCTGCCCTTAACTGTGCCAGCACTAAGTAAAGTCTGCCTCCTCCTTAACTACCTGGCTTTTCCATACCAGCCCCTATCTCCACCTGAGTGCCTCTGGCAACCAGCTCCTTTCCTTTCCAGCTCCCTGAAGAGTTACCAACTCTATGGGGCCTCACCACAATCAGCCAGTTTCAGAAAAGTTTGAAATCTCCACTTCTACCTGGGCAGAGCTGGCTGCTCCCTGTTCCAATCCAGCATTCTCCAAGGGCTCAGGCCTCCCCTCCTATGAAGTCAGTGCAGTCTCAGCCCTTTCAGCCTGGCCTGGCCTTGGATTGCAGTCTTCCCCTGCTGGCAGGCATAGATTATTGCAGCCCAGGGAAGATGGACAGAAAGGATCTGTGTTGATCTGTCTCTTTGTAGCGGATACCTAATAGTGTATGTCTCACCTTTGGAAAATTCTGACAAATGAAAAAATTTCCTCTGAAGATCCTTAAGTTTTCCCCTTCCACCAAAGCAGGTCAATTTACCCTATATCTATTTTATTTATATTGGGAATGCACTAGAAATCTTACTTTGAGAAACATTAAATTCTTTGTATTTTGTCTCAGTGGTGCATAACAGTGACACATGTATAGTACTTTTGGCTCCAGAAGAGCAGTGTGTTTCTGCACCTCCATGGCTATTATCCTGAGATATCCCATTGTGGCCTGGAGTTTGGATTCAGAGGTATGGGATGGGACATAAAACAGCCCAATCAGGCTGAATTTCAACCCAGAAACCTCCAAGCTGTTGCAGTTCACATGTGCTATAGTTGTGACCTATATTAGCTTATTTAGGGTCCTATATCACCCAAATAGTGCTACTCATAAGTGTATGTGACACAAAACTCATAATGGTTATGTTTAATCAAGTGATTCCAACATCAAAAAGACTTCCTTTATAGGAGTCAAATATCTTAGGGAATAATAGCAACAATTGCCAAGTAAGATTGCATTGATTTCAAAACCTTTGCACAACAATGGAATCTACAGCATGAAGAGTAATATCCATCAAACCTTGGGAGAAAATCTTGTTAAGGTACTCTTTTAACAGATGATTAATATTCAAATATAAAAAGATTCAAAAACCTTAATACTGAAAAAGATACAAACTGGGTGTAGTGGTGCATACCTATAATCCAAGCACACATAAAGCTGAGTGAAGGGAATTGCTGTGAGTCTGAGGCCAATGTGGATGACATAGTGGCTTCAAAGCTAGCCTGAATGACATAGCAAGACACTGTAACAACAATGACAAAAAACCCAATTTGTAAGTGGGCAGGTGAACTGAATGAATACTTCCCCAAAAAGGATAACCAAATGATGAATAAGTACATGAAAATGTGTTCAACACCTTTAGCCATGAGAGAACTAAAACAAAACTATATTAAGATTCCATCTAGCTCCAGTCATAATGATTATCAAACAATAAATGCTTGTCAGCACTGGTTAAGAATGTAAATTAGGCCTGTCACCATGAAAATACATATTATTGTTCCTCAAAAAAATTGAAACTGTACCATACTGTAGAAATAATATAGATATAGAATACTCTAGAGATACCTCTGTACCTATGCTTCTTGCAGTGTAATTTACAATAGCTAAGAAGTAGGAATAGCCTTGGCCTTCATCCACTGATTAATAGATAAACACAATCTGGCATATACACACTCAAGTATCACTGAGGAATAATCACATAAGAAATCATTTCAAAAACTGGAGATCATCATGTTAAGCAAAATAAGTCAGAATCAGAATGACAAATATAACGTCTTCCCTTAAATGTGGAAAATAAATAAAATGACATACAAGTAGAGGAGAGACTATTAAAGAACAATAAAGACAAGGGGAATGGGGAATTAGTGAAGGGGGTAAATAATCAAAGTATTCTACATGCATATACCCATTGGGGATAATACATGCAATAATAAAAAGACAGATGAATCTCTGTTCACAGTGATAAACTGTATGGTGAGATTAAGGCAGACATGTTTCTAACTTTCAATTTATTCTATATGTCTAATTTTCTAATTATTAAAATTCTTAAAACATTTTGTCAAAAAGATGCATTAAGTTGATACATGTTACAATATCCTGTCTTCTGTCAGAGATAAAATTTTACAGATAAAATTTATCACAGTACTTTATTTATTGTTCACCTGTTGTCTAAAATGAGTGTTTCTGATGTGTAGATATCCTCTTTTACTTTCAATTATTCAGCTTTGTACAATAAATTACCTAGTCACCCATGATTAAGGGACACAGGCTCAGTTCCTCAAAGATGGTTTTACAATTTATATGCTACAAAGCTTCTTGGGGCAAGGGATTCTGTATGATCAGGCATGGGAGAATGTGATGGTTCAAGTCTGGAAGGTGCCCACATCATTTTTACTCACATCCATTTCCTGCCATGGTTGCACAACACAGCTCACCTCAAAAGAGGCCAGACAGGGCTGGGAATGCAGCATCACTGCACCTGCCTAAAAGAGGAGGCTGGACAGTGTGGACATGCAGTTCACACATGTGCCTTGGAAGAAGAGGACATAATTTTTACTAAGGTGCTAGCTTTTCTCTTTCACAATTGTCCATAATATCTACCATTTATAAAGATGATGGGCCTTTCATTTTTTTCTTATGAAATGAAAGAATTGCTGTTGTAGAAAATATTAATAACAAAAAAGTTAAAATGAGACATATAAAATTCTTGTACATGTTGCCTTTTCCCCTACACACAAACACGCACACACACACACACACACACACACAATTATCATGTTGTGCACATACTTTTACAGTGTACATTTTCCTCCTAAAATTAAGGATACAAATTTTTCCATGCTTTTAAATAGCCATCTAAAACACAACTTTTAGTGACCTGAGAGTACATTGTCCCATGAATGTATTACCACCTATATTTCTCTTCTCCTGTTGTTGAATATTTGGATTATCTAAGCATTTTGACAAGAGGGTCTCAGGGCATATGCTCACCTCTTCTTGCATTTCATTATTCAGCAAGGCCCTACCTTGCAAATGATGGGCAGGCAAGACTAGCGGGGTGCAAAAATCCAAAGCAACAGTGAGAATAAATGCCAGCAGGTGGACCCTCGGACCATGAACCTCCCCCTCAGAGTAGGGCCACTTCCACCACTGCCCTCAAACCCTCAGACTCCAGACCTCCACCTTGGACCACAGATCTCCACCTTGGACCTCAGACCTCCATCTCAGAGAATGGCCACTTCTGTACCTGCCCTCTCAATCTTGGACCACAGACTTCCAACTCAAACCCCAGACCTCAATCTCACAGAAAGGCCAATTCTGTGCCTGCCCTCCCACCCCGTTGGACTGCAGGCCTCCATCTCTGACCCTAGACCTCCACCTCAGAGAGCAGCTGCATTTGTGCCTGACCTCCCATCCTCAGGGACCGCCGCCCATCTCCTGGTCCTAGCTGTTGACCTTTGGCTGCCCTTCCTCCTTCCAGAACCTTGGTCTGCAGTGTATTAACCTTGCTGGGTTGATGACAGACTCAGTATCCCTTCGTCCAAACCGACCACCTCATCAGGCTTCTACCAGTGTGGTGAGTTTGCCCACAAATCAGAGGTCTTCAGTGGGTAAATAGGAGCAGTAGCAAAGTCCTGTCCAGCTATACAATCTTAGAGAGCCCAACAAGAGTGTGGATGAGTCCTTCCTCCATACAGAGAACATCAGGTGGGGAGAGATGTGTACTGATAAGTCCTCCAGCAATTTGGAGAAAATTAAAAGGGCTTATGAGACACCAAGTGACACAGTATGGTCCCAGCTGAGACAAACATTATAGACAGGGAAATCTAGTGGCCTGAAACAACATGCAAGTAACAGTGGGAATTAATGGTTGACTTACATCAATACTCCTAGGCTAGTCAGCCTAGGAAGAATTTAGATCTCACCCAAGAGTCCCTACAATAAGAATTCAGGTGAATCGTCCTCTCTTCATGGTGGTGCCCAACAAATGGAAAAATATCAACAACACCTTCGGACTCTAATATATGCACTACTGAAAGTTGAGACTGTTGGGATTGAAAGACAAAATATTAGCCCCAAATGTGTAAATGACAAAACAAAAAAGGTAAAATGCAATCTCAAACATCTAGTCCATCAGAAACAAGTACAGATGACATTGAAATAGAGAACTTTAAAAGTCATACACCTAAAAGATACCACTACATGAATATTTAAGTGTGTAGGATTTATAACCATACTTTTAAGTTCTTTTTGAGTTGTTGAACAGATCAGTTTGCAGTCTCACTGTTTGAATGTCTACTTTGTATGCTCCAATTTTGTAACTTGAAAAACAATTTATAAAAGACAATATGTAATTTATCAACCAGCGATCTCTTACTGTTTATCTTTTTTTTGAAATTCTGTAATATTTCTAGAATTTTTCTGTTTTTTCTCTTTAAATAAAAAAATAAAAATAAATAAAAAATAAAAGTCATACATGTGAAATATCTGTAAAGATAGCAAATGAAATAAAGAAACAAATCCATGGGCCCATGGATGAAACTGTATTAGAAATAGTTTCTTACATAAAGACAGAAAAGACAACCTTAAAAAAGGAGCTGCTCAGCACAGCTACAGAAGACATAGATTAAAAAAGGACAGAAGCATGAGAAACTGGTTAAAACTTTGAGTGAACAATATAGAAAATAAGTAGAATACATAAAATAAATCCAAACAGATATCCAAGATATAAAAAATTCTATTAAAGGCTGGAGAAACCCTTTAAATACAGCTGAGGTAGAATTTTGCCCTTGAAGACAGGATCACAGCTAGCAATCATGAAAGGATAGGACTTTTAAAAATAACAAGGCAGCATGAAATCACAATTCAACAGCTTCAGATGATGCAAAGAGAAAAAATATAAGACTGATAGGCATCAATCAAGATGCATGAGGGAATGTGAATGATATCAGTAAGATTTCCATAGAAGCAATAGCAGAAAATTTCCCAAACAAATTGGAAAGAATCTGATATGCAGATAACTGAGGCATATAGAATGCTAAATAGCCACAATCAACATAAATCAACACCTAGATATAGAATAATTAAGATCCCATACATACAGCATAAAAATAGAATACTAAAAGATTTAGAGAAAAGACACAACTCACTTCTCAAGGAAAGTCCATTAGAATCACTGCACTTCTCAACACAAACCCTCAAGCTATGATGAGCTTGGAGTGAAGTATTTCAAGCCCTGAAAGAAAACAATTATCAACACAGATTATGTACCCTGCAAAACTCTCTTTGAAATTTAATAACTTCCATGGCAAAAAACAACTGACAATATTCATGTCCACAAAATGAACCATATAAAAGAGTACAGAAATATGTACTACACAGAGACAAAAATGTCTACAATTTCCACAACAACAACAGAAAGAAACCACAAGACAGGGCAAGCAATTAAACAAAAGGGGAAAAAAGAAAACCAACAGTAGAAAAATAACATCACAAAGTTGAGCCAATACACATCATTTATATCCATTAATGTAAATGTTCTGAATTCACCTATGAAAAGACATAGACTGACAGAATGAATGAAGAAACAGGATACAACAACATGCGGTGTACAACAAACACATCTGACTCAAATGGAAACTGATATATTAAAAGTCAAATGATGGAAAACAATATTCCATTCAGCAGGAACCCAGAAAAAATCAGGGGTAGCTATTCTATTTGCAGACAATATGAACTTCCAACCACAAATGATGAAAAGACATAAAGAAGTTCACCACATACTTGGTAATGCAGTAATTCAAGAAGAGCTGACAATCATAAACTTATAGGTACCAAATACACACTTTTAGCATCCTCATGTGGTTTTCAGCAAGATTTTTCATGACTTGAAAGCACAGTGCTGTTGCACAGACAATAGGTATCAAATTAAACTAAATGGACAAAACCTGAAAGCTTTCACTCTAAAATCAGAAACATGATAAGGATGCCCATTATCACCATTGTTATTCAATATAGTTCTGGAAATATTAGCTAGAGCAATCAGACAAGAGATAGAAATAAAAAGAATAAAGATGGGACAGGAAAAGTTTAAATTATCACTATTTGCAGATGACATGATACTCTACATAGAAGACCCCAAAACTCCATTGAAAGACTACAAGTAATAAATTCTGCAGTGTAGCTGGATACAAAGTCAGCACTCAAAAATCAATAGCATTCCTGTACACAAACAAAAATTCACTGAGAGGAAACTATGGAAATTTTGACTTGCAAAATAGTACCTAAAAAACTGAAATACTTAGGAATCAACATAACCAATAATTTAAGACCTCCATGCTGAAATTTGTACTGCTCAAAAAAGGAGTTTCAAGAAGATATTAGAAAATGGAAGGAAATTCCTTGCTCTTGGTTAGGAAGAACCAACATTTTGAAAATGGCCATACTCCCAAAACTGTTATACAGATTTAATGCAATCCCTATGAAAATATCATTAACATGCCTCACAGCTCTAGAGAAAACACTCCTAAAATTTATTTGGAAACAGAAGAAACCTAGAATAACAAAGGCAATTCTAGGCAACAAAGGCAATGTAGGAGGCATCTCAATTCCCTTCTTGAAATTATACTACAAAGCTACAGTGATAAAATAAGCATGGTACTGGCAAACAAACAGACCTGAGGAATGATGGAACAGATTAGAAGATTCAAACACAACTGCAAAGACACTCAGCCACCTTTTATCTGACAAAGGTTCTAAACATTTTCACCAGAAGAAGGGTAGATCTTTAATAAATGTTGTTGTAAAAATTGGCTTTCCACAAACTGAAGACTGAAACTAGACTACATCTATCACCATGCACTAAACTAAAGTCAAAATTGGTCAAAGATCTAAATATTACAACAGAAACACTAACTACTGGAAAGCCAGCAAGGTATAAACCTTGGAGACATAATTGTAGGCAAAGATTTCATGAACAAAATGCAAACCACATAGGACATACTTCAAAGAATCAACAATTGGGATCATATCATAATAAAAAGGTTTTGCACTTCAAAAGAAATCACCAACAAAGTGTAAAGAAAACCCACAGAATGGAAAGAATTTTAGCCAGTAGTCCCTTAGACAAAAGACTTATATCCAGAGCATACAAAGTATTGAAAAGCATCAAGCCCCCCAAATGGAAAGACCCTCTCCAGAAATGGGCATCTGAAATGAACACACATTTCTCAGATTAAAATATACAGATGACAAATAAATACAAGGAGAAATGTTCACCATCACTGATCATTTGAGAAATGCAAATTAAAACAGCATTGAGATTTCATCTCACTTGAGAAAAAATGGCTGCCACCAAGAAATCAGCTGATAACAAATGAGGCTGTAGGAAAAAAGGAACACTTCTCCATTGTTGGTGGGAGTGTAGACTGGTGCAGCAGCTATGGAAATCAATATGGAGATTTCTCAGAAGACTAACATTGGAATTCCCATTCAATCCAGCCATTCCCCTCCTGTATATTTTCCCAGAAAAGCTGAGAATGTCATGTCACAGTGATATACGTACACTTATGTTTATAGCTACACAATTTGTAATAGTTCAATCTTTGAAACAACCAAAATGCCCATTGGCTTGAGAGTGGATTAAAAAGATGTGGTACTTTTATACAATGGGATATTAATCAGCTATTAAAAGAATAGTCTTGAGGCTTTTACAGGTAACTGGATGCAACTTAAGACTACCCTCATGAGTGAAATAAATCATGCTCAGATTTGTAATTATTGTATCATCTCTCTAGTATAAAAATTGATAATAAATTGAAAAAATAAGATCCAATATGTATAATAGATATTTTGATAATGAAAGGGAAAGAAAGCGCTCTTAAGAATATAACTGCATGTATGTTTAAGTGAATGAGACAAATAACCATACTGAGAAATTTTTGTTAGTTCTTCAAACAGAATAGTTTGAACTGTCACTGATTATCCATTTCTTATGTTTTGATTTTGTAACTTGAATAACTTCTTCTAAGATAACAATATGTAATTTATCAACTAGTGATTTCTTACTGTTGTCTACCCTATTCTATGTTTTGCTTTTTTCTTTAAATATTTTTAAAAGCCAATTGTTGCTAAGTTATGTGTACCAGCATTGTATTTGGCACACTGACACACAGAATAAAGGTGAGAAAATAGGGTCACCTTTTTTTTAAGGACTCTGGGAAAACCCCAGCAATAAAATACTAGTCCCATCTCTCATATCCAAAGACTAAGTTCCACCCCAGGCAAGGCACAAATGTACCTCCACACGTCTTGAGTACACATGTCTGAAATCTGAGTTGGATTTACCATACCACTGTAAACAACAGATGAATTTTACTACTTTTATTTTTCTCCATTTGTCTGTTTTCCTTTTTCTGTCCACTTGTATTTTTTAATTGTTCTGTTTTCTCCTCTTTAATTTTTGTTTTGGTTTTGCATTTTTTAAAAATATTTTGGCATTTTCTCTCTTTTTTCCCTCCAGTTTTCTTTTCTTTTCATGACTTAGATCTCTTAACTTTCTTGATTTTCTTCTACTGAGCCTCATCCTCTCTTACATCAACTATCTTGCTTCATTATATGGTACTTTCATGTGAGTAAATATTGTCCCCTCTTTTCCTGGTTCACATCAATCCTTCTTGGCTTTCTCTTCCATTCTTTCCATCTTGAGCCCTAGTTTTCCAAAATCTGGATCTTCTCTCCCATTTGTCTCTCTATCCTGCCCCCATGCCCCTTAAGTCCCCCATACAACAGGCAGAATCATTTTACTAAGCAGAAAATCATTTCATAAAGTTCCTGGTATATTCTGGATTTTGTTATATACCTAGAGTTTGCTCTTATCATTAAAGCTATCAGGCTAATTGTTATCAAAGTATATATGTATCCAGGCTATGTTTAGACAGAATTGTAATTTCTAACTGTGTTACATTAGCCGGGATGTCATATGCATTCTACTGTTTTTCTCCACTGTATAACACCATTGTCCAGTAACAAGGGCCTGGATTCTCAGTCAAATACATAGCAACTTCTCATCCTTCATATATTGGGAAGGTAGGTTCTTGGGATAGACATAAAGACCAAGAACCACCTACATCTAGAAGACATCCTGAGGAACAAACATTTCCTAGGGAAGCCTCAATATCAAGAATAAAGCAATTTCCCTTCAAATAAATCTGCACAAAAAACAGAACAAAATAAAATAAAAAATGACAAGACAAAGAGCAAAATGCAACCCATATTCCCATCCCACACAGGACAAGTCCAGAGTACAATGAAATGGAGGGATTTGGAATACACCCACTTTTTCAAATGATAACAAAAAAATAAAAAAAACAAATGTGGGATGCTATAGAAAAAAATAATCTCTAAATTGCAGAAAGAAATGGTGATCAAAATGAAAGACATTAAAGCCAGTGAAGATTTACAAATAAAAAATTAGGTGCTCAGGGAAAAGATGGAAACCATGAAATCCTAATATAGAAAAGAAATAGAATCCATAAAACTGATCTAAAGAGAAATTCAGGAGATGATAAACTCCACTGAAAGTATACACAGTAGACTGAAGGAAGGTAAAGGATAGAATATCCAATCTTGGAGACAGCATTGAGGCTAACACTAAGAAGGAAAGATAGCTTAAAATGACAGAGGGCCAGGGATTTAGCTCAGCGGCTCAAGTGCCTACCTTGTAAGTGTGAGGTCATGAGTTCAATCCCTGGCACAAAAAAAAAAAGTAGGAGCCAGGGATTTAGCTCGGTGGCTTAAGCACCTGCCTGGCAAGTGCAAGGTCCTGAGTTCAATCCCCACTACAAAAACAAACAAACAAACAAACAAAAAACCAGGAAATTAAAATGAGAGAGGCAGCAGCCCATACAGCCCAGACATGCACAGCAGCAGTCATGGGAAGGCAGTGTCCACTGGTAACCAATTTGTTAGGCAGGCAGCACCCATCCCTGCACCAGGGCATCCACTGGCCAACATTGGATAGCCATAACCAGCAACAACCCAGAAGAACCCAGAAGAAACAAATAGTTATGCTCAAGAGAAATTGTAGCCAATGCAGGAAGTGCCTGGAAGCCCACTACCAACATGTTTGGAAGAATCCAAGAAAATTTCAAGATAAAGAAGCAAAGGCAGTCCAGGGAACTCAACTCAAACAGAGCAAGTCCATGATATGAAAACATGGAAGAGATCAGGAGTCACACACCAGAAGTTTCTGAAGTCATGGCAACTGAAGTAAACAGACAACTTCATGAGGCTATGAAAGATATTAGAACAGAAATACTATCTCAGGTAAGAGGAGAAATGAAAAAGATAATAAAAAGAATTGCTAAGCATCTCTAAAGAAGGCATAGATTTACAAAAAGGAGCAGAGGACAATGAAGGAAACCATGAATGCACAATACAAGAGATATCTAGAATGCATGAAACAGATTCAAAGAGATATCCAGGAAATTAAAAACTCCATTGAAAGCTGGGAAAACTGCTTGAAAGAAACTGAAGATAGAACTTTCAGACCTTGAAAACAAATGTGCAGCTTGCGATATGGAAAGGAAAGATCTCTTAAAAATAACAAGGAACCAGTAAATAACAATTCAGTGATTGCAAAATAAGGCAAAGCAAAATAATTTAAAAATAATAGATATCAGTGAAAAAGTAGGGGTCACCAAAAATAACATTAAAATTTTGTTTACAGAAGAAATATCAGTAAACTTCCCAAAGGACATGACATAGAGATAAATGAAGCATATAGTAATCCAGCTAGCCATAAGCAAAATAAATCTATACCCAGACATACAATAATCAAGATTCCAGAAATTCAACTCAGAAATAGAATACTGAAAGCTGTTAGAGAACAACAAAACAGAACCTATAAATAAAAACCCATCTGATTCACAACAGGCTTCTCAACACAATCCACCAAGTCAAGAAGAGCTTGGAGTGCAGTATTTCAAGTACTGAAAGAAAACAACTTCCAACTCAGATTGATAAATAGTGAAAAACTATATTTCAAAATTAATGGATAAATCAGACATTTCCATGACAAAGTACAACTCGAGGAATTTATGACCACCAAAACAACACTACAGAGAATACTAAAGGATATTCTAGAGGGATTTAAAAAAAAGACCATGATTTCAGCAAGAGAAGTAGAGCAGGATTACTGAGTGAGGAAGACAACTGAATGGAGGGGAAAAGTAGGCAGCCAATGGTAGGAAAATATCATGGCAAGACATTAGCCAGTACATGTTGGCTAGAACCATTAATGTAGATGGCCTCAATTCATCAATCAAAAGAAACATATGCTGAGAAGATCAAGAGACAAGGTCCATCAATAAGCTTTATTCAAGAAACACATTTAACCCAAAAGGAAATTCTTAGACTAAAAGTCAAAGGAGAGAAAACAGTGCTGTGTGACAGGGAATCACAAAAAAGCAGGAGTAGCTTACCCATCAACTGCAGAATGGATAACAAAGATATGGCATTTCTATACAATGGAAAGCCACTCAGCCATAAAGAAAGATATCCTCAAGGCTCTTGTAGGAAAATGGATACAATTTGAGATCATGTTCATGGATTAAGTAGTTCAGAGTCACATGGGTGAACATCACATTGTCTTCCTAGTATAAAAACAAGAGGAGTTAGTTGGATCCCTAAAATGTACCATAGATATTGTGAAGGTGAAAGAGCAGGAGATATCTAGAGGGCAAAGCAGTGGCCATTTTTAATCTAAACCCTGTTTTAAAACCCTGCATTGTTTTTATTTTTCTGTTTAGCTTGGTTTTATTCTGTTAACTTTTGTTTGATTTTTTCATATTTGATGGCATGAACAGATAGTTCAAAAATAGCAAAATGTATTACAGTAGTCATAATTGGTTTCCTATTTTATTATAGTGAAGTCCTGTGCTGCTTTATTTGTTTTGTATTTATTGATTTTATTCTATTTTTTGTTTGATTTTATTCTGTCTGATGGGACTAGAAGCTACGTTGAAGATAGCAAGATGCATTATGGTAGACACCATTGTATTCCTATTGTCTTGCTTTGAAATCCTGTATTGCTCCATTATTTTGCTTTAATTGGCTTTATTCTGTTCTATTTCATTGATTTTGTTATGCCTTAGGGTATGGTAAGTTATTTTAAAGATCACAAAAGACAGTATGGTAGTCACTATTGATTTCCTTTTATCTTGTTTTGAAGCCATGAATCATGTTCATTGTTTTGTTTTGGTTGACTACTCTATTTCTTTTTTTTATTTTATTGTGTCTGATGATAAAAAGAGCTACTTTGAAAATAACAAGATACATTATGGTAGTTGCTGTTATATTCCTGTTGTCTTGTTTTGAAATCCTGTATTGCTTTCATTGTTTTTTTTTTGATTGGCTTTATTCTGCTCTATTTTGTTTCATTTTATAGTGCATGGTGGTATGGGAAGATATTTCAAAGATTGCAAGAGGCATCCTGCTAGCCATTGTTGGTTTCCCTTTATCTTGAAGTCTTGTAGTATTTTAATTAACTTGTTTTGATTGTCTCTAATCTGTTTTATTTCTTTTGGTTTTATTCTCTTCAAAATAAAAAAAATTGTGTAAAATTAATAGCAATACTCCATGAAGAATAAATACAAGTTCTACAAGATGAAGCAAAGAAGAAAAACAAGACTGATAAGAATCAACGAGAAAGCTAAACACGCTGAAACAGACAGAAAAACTCTCTTTAGAGATATAATGGCAGAAATTTTCCCAAATATGGATAAACAGTTTGAAATACAAATGAATAAAGTGCATAGAACTCCAAACAGTCATCACCAAAATATAGTTACACCAAGACATATAGTAATTAAAACTGCAGAAATTCAGCACAAAAACAAAATATTAAAAGAGACTAGAGAAAAGACAAATAATCTGTAAAACATAGTCCATCAGAATCATAGCAGACATCTCAACACACACCCTCAAATCAAAGAGAGCATGGAGTGAGATATTTCAACCCCTAAATGAAAATAACATTCAACACAAATGGATAAAACCCAAAACTATCTTTCAAACTCAGTATAGTAGTCAGATACTTCCATGACAAGGAACAAGTGAAGAAATGAATGAGCACCAAAATGGCTCTTTACAATGCACTAAAGGATACATTAGAAAGACAAAACCAAGAACACAGACAAGATCACAATAGAAAGAACCCACCAGGAAAGGCAAGCAATTCAACAGAGGGAAAAGATAGGAAACTATCAACAGGAAAATAACATGAAAAAGACAATCCTATACATATCATTTATAACTATCAATGTAAATGGTCTCAACTCACCAATCAACACAAACAAACTGGCTGAATGGATCAAGAAACAAG
The DNA here is from genome assembly GCA_004027455.1 of Hydrochoerus hydrochaeris. NCBI lineage: Eukaryota > Metazoa > Chordata > Mammalia > Rodentia > Hydrochaeridae > Hydrochoerus > Hydrochoerus hydrochaeris. Next base: position 38,105 of record PVLA01009775.1, read on the forward strand.
ATTCAAGAACATGGTGCATTAAAAAAATACATTCCCCCCACCAAAAAAGTCATAGACAAAAAGTGAAAGTATTGAAAATAATATTCCATGATGCCAGAACCCAAAAAAAGCATGGGTAACTGTGCTATGATCAACAATGTGAACTTTAATTCTAAACTGATCAAAAAAGACAAAGTCAATTACTATGTACTTGTGAAAGGAACACTTGAAGAAGAAGAGATAATAATCATAAATATATATGCACCAAATACTAATGTATCCAACTATATAAAACATATTAACCAACATGGAAAATCACAGAAACACTAACACAATTGTAGTGAGAGACTTTAATTCCCCACTCTTACAATAAGATCAAGAACCAAAATGCAAGAATATATTGCATTCAAGAGACACATTTATCCCAAAAGAATTTCATAGACTAAAAGTCAAAGGGTACAAAATAATACTCCATGATACAGGAACTGAAAAACAGAAGAGGTTGCTAGTCTATTTCCAAAAGCATGACTTTAAGACAAAAATGCTCAAAAAAGGCAAAGAAAGCCACTCACTATATACTTGTTGAGGGAAAACTCCAAGAAGAGGTGACAAATATAAATATTTGTGCACCAAACACAGGTTAACACAACTACATAAAACAAATATTAACAGATACAAAAATGAAAGAAACACTACTATAGTGATGGATCTTAGTACTCCACTCTCAAGTGAAATAGGTGAGCCAGACCAAAAACATCAATAAAGAAATATCAGAATTAAAACATATCTGTGAATAACTGCACTTAGTAGATGTATATTCCACACCAAAACATCAAAATATACATTTTTCTCAGGTGTATATGATATTTTCTCCAAAATAAGCATAAAACATGCTTAACCAAATGCAGAGGAATTGAAATCTTCCCATGCATATTATGTGACCATAGCAGAATGGTCAATGAAATCACAAAAAAACTAGGTAAACACCTAGTAATTAAACAATGTACTTTGAACAACCAATGGGTCACACAGGAAATTAAAGAAGAAATTAAACAGTATACACAGTTAAATGATAATTCCAATACAACACACTGGGAATTTATGGGACAGAATGAACATGGTCCTATGAGAGAAGTGTATAGTGATGAATTTTCAAATCAGGAAAACAGAAGAGTTCAAATAAAAAACCTAACAAGCACAAACTTTGAGAAAAAGGTAATTCACCCTTTGCATGAGTTGGCAGAAGCCATATTGGCCTGGAAGAAGTGTAGCAAGATTTCCCATGAGTCACACAAACCACATAGGGCCCAGGAAAAGAAATAAGTAAATTTGCACTTCTCATGAGTTGGTAGAAGCCATGCTGGGCCTGGGAGGACTAACAACATGTCAATTCACCCTTCCCATGAATCAGCTGGCATGTAGGCTGAGGTACAAGAATGCCAACCTGCCCAACCACCATAAAGCAACCAGCTGATTCATAGGACAGGCTGAGTTGATACAAATGGAGGTACAAAAATAACTTAATGCTAGCACTGTTTGATTGACTTTTCAGGCCTCAGGTTGGTACTCTATTAAGAGAAAAACTGTATGCAATATAGCAAATATGGGAAATTTGGCTGTCTTCTTTTTGAAATACTATATTTTCACTGTTCTGTTTTGTTCAATTTTTGTTGTTTGCTTTCATTCAATGTTCTGCTTTGATTTATTATATATGTACTGTTTTGTTTGATTTTATTATGTCTGATGTTATGGGCAGAAATTTTGAAGATAACAAGAGGTATTATGGTAGCCATTGTTGATTTCCTACTATCCTGTTTTGGAATCTTATATCCTATTCATTGTTTTATTTTGATTGGCTTTATTCTATTTCATTTGTTTTTTCTCTGTAAAATAAATTCTTTAATAATTTATTTGTAATAAAAAAGATTTTTAGCCATATTGGAACTTAGGGCCCTGGGAAACCAAGCAACCACCTTGCCTCTCTGGCAAGCATCTGTGCCTTGGGCAAGTGGCTGCTGCTCCAGGTGAGAACCAGCCAGCATTTCCTGAGATCCACACCATGTTGGAACTTAGGGCACTGAGAAACCAAACAACCAGCTCAACTCCTTGGTAAGCAGCTGTGGCTCTAGAAAGTAGTGGCTGCCCCAGAGGGAGAACCAGCCAGTATTTCCCAAGATCCATACTATGTTTGAACTTAGGGCACTGGAAAACCAATCAACCTGTTCACCTCTCTGGTAAAGAGCCATGAGCCTACCAGAGGACGGGGTGAGAATCAAATAGCCCATAACCACCTCATTAGAAAACAGGAGCAAGAGGTCTGCATATCTCTTGGGAGGTGAGCCATATACAATATAGCAAATAGAGGGAATTTCTGTCTACCATCTCTTTTAACACAAATAGTGTTATCACTGTTTTGCATTATTCTGATTAATTGTATTGCTCTATTCAGTACTCTGTTTTGATAAGTTCTATAATGTTCTGTATTTGGATTGATACTTTGCTATACCTGATTGAAAGAACAACTATTGTGAAGACAATGAGATATACTATGGTACCTAGTCCTGTAATCCTGGAAAGCTGGTGTGATGTTTGTACTAATTTCATTTCACTGTCTCAATTGGCTGTCTTATGTCTTGTTCTGTTGTATTTCACTACCTTCAAAAAAAAAACTAAACAACAACAAAAACAATAGAACATGAGAAAACAAGGTAACAAAATACCTCCAAAAACTCCCAACTCCACCAAAGCTGATCCATGGGGCATGGATTTGGAGAAGCTCAAAAACAAAACAGGAGGAAGACAAGATGGCTGATCAGTGAGCAACAAGATACAAAGCCTCCCAGGAGAACAAACTCATATGCCAGAATAAAGCACCCTGGAGAGACCCAGACATGGGGAGATGGATCCTCTTGACACAGGAAGAAATTAAAACATAAAAAAGCTTGTCAAGTACTTCCGGACGACAACTGAGACAGCTGAAGATTGCAGGACACAGCATTCCCGTGGTGACCTGGCAGGTGTGCACCAGCTTGGATCTGTACTGACCGGCAGAGCCACCCAGACTGGTTCCTGCCCCAACTTGCAGGAAGAACTTCAGCACTGAGGTCGGGGGTTAGTGAGCCCAACAGAGAGCGGAGCCAGTGAAGGGACTTTCATTAATTCATGGACAGTGATGGGAATGAGACCCCCCACACACACATGGGAGGGGCATGACCAAATGGGCAACATGTTGGAATCAGGCAGGAGGAGCCTGAACTGGGAGTGGCAGTGACTTCAGTTGGTTGCTCCCTCCCCAGAGCAGATTCATGGGATTTGCTTGAACTGTGCTGTGCCCCTGGCCAGGATCCAATGAGCCATCCTAAATCAATTCCCTGTGCCTAGCATGAACAAACTGGGTGAATGCACCTGAATTTTGGCTGGCCCAGTTGGGAGGGGCAGGCATACACAGATTGCTTACACCTCAGTCACAAAAGCAAGTATAAGAGGGCAAGAGGCCCCTTGCCAGTGTGTTTTGGAGGAACTGTAGCCAACAGGGAAGGGGGCTGGAACCTGCACTGTAACCTGTGTGAGGAAGCCAGGGCCATGACAGGAGAGAGAGGTGGGAGGAGGCCCCCAGCCCACTAGCCTGAGAACATTGAACCAGGAGAAGGAAAAATAAGGGTAACTGAGGGTGGCAAACACACAACATCAGACATGGCTTCCATGGACTTTAAGAGATATCTTCGAGACCTTGTAGATGAGCTCAAAACTGAAATATTAAATCAGGTAAAGCAGGATATGAGTAGAGTAATAAAAGAAAGGCTCCCAGGAAGCATCTCTTAGGATGATACAGGGAGGAACACAAAAAAAGGAGAGAAACATTCAATAAAGACTATAAAGAAAATATAGAATACATGAAGCAGATTCAAAAAGACTATCAGGAAATTAAAAACTCCATTGAAAGCTTGCAAAACTCCTTAAAAGAAACTAAGGATAGACTATCAAAACTTGAAGAAAAGTTGGCAGTGTGTGATGATGAAAGGAAAGATCTCTTAAAAATAACAAGGAAACAGGCAGTAACAATACAAAAGCTAGAAGATGACAAAAGAATCTACAATTTAAGAATAAGAAATGTGAATGAAGAAGCAGGAATACATACAGGTGAATAAAAAGGATATTCACAAAAATAATTAAGGAAAACTTCACAAGTATGGGAAAAGAAAATGATATTTGGTTGTGTGAGGCATATAGAAACCCAGCCACCTACAACCAAAACAGATCTACACCCAGACATATAATAATCAAGATACCAGAAATTCAATATAAAAACAGAGTATTAAAAGCTGTCAGAGAAAAGAAACAGATTACCTATAAAAGTGAGCCCATCAGAATCATGGCTGACTTCTTGACACAGACCATCAGATCAAGAGAAGCTTGGAGTGAAGTATTCAAAGCCCTGAAAGAGAATAACCTCCAGCCCAGATTGATGCACCCTGCAAAACTGACACTAGAAGTTGATGGAGAAACAAGATGCTTCCATGACAAAGAGGAACTGGGCAAGTTTGTGACCATCAATCCAACCCTACAGAGAATACTGAAGGATATTCTAGAGAGAGAGAAAAAAAATACCAGGATTTTAGGAACAGTGGAAGAAAGGCCTCAATGAGTGGTGCAGGCAGTAGAATGAAGGGGAAAATTAGATAAACAAAGGCAGGAAAACAGCATGACAGAAATGAGGCAGAGAAGGATAACTAAAAACTCTAACATAGATGGCCTTGATATGCTATATTGTTAATAGTGCATCAGGATTTAAAACCTACACTCACACTACTCTGCTTAGATGTATTATATTCTGTTCCAGTCATTCTACTTGTACTATATTTGAGGGTGCAGAAAGTAATCAGGAAAATAACAGGATATAGTTGTTAATCATCCTTAATTTCCCATTAATTTAATCTAAAGCTCTGTAAAACCTTTACACTGTTTTACCATGATTGATTGTAATTGAATATGGTTTGTTCAATCATGGTTTTGTATTGATAGATTTTATTCAAAGCTGTTATGATTGTAATATCAAGTCTGAGAGTATAGGCAACTGCATTTAAGATGACAAGATCCACTAGAATATCCACTATGGTTTGATTATTATCTGTCTTTGAAGTTTTATACTGTCTACAAGGTTTTATTTTTACTACTATTTTTATTTACTGATATACTCAATTATACTTCTATATTCAATTATGCCTGATGTAGACATTCTATTGAAGATAATAAGAACGACACAGTAATTATTGTAGATCACCTTGTACTATGGTTTTATATGACTTTTTGGTTTCATGTTTTTATAGGAATTTGTTTTGTTTTGTCTTACTAAGTTTTGTTCTTCCCTCTAATAAAGAAATAGAAATACATGCAGAGATTCATGCATGTGTAGCTGTTTGCACTCTCACAGTTTGACTATCTACTATATATGCTTTAATTTTGTAACTTGAGCAACTATTTCTAAGAGGAAAACATGTAATTTATCAACTAGTGAGTTCTTATTGTTTATCTTTTTTTTTAATTCTGTATTACCTCTACCCTTTACGTGCTTTTGTTTCTCTGTAAATTAAAAAAAATGAGTTTTTAAATCCTCAGACATGATATTTATTTAGGTATTATTTACTTGATCTCAGTTAGATTTTAAAGCTTTAAGTTTATAGAAATACACATAGAGACTCATGCATGAGTAGCTGTTTACAGTCTCACTGTTTGAATATCTTCTTTGTATTCTTTAATTTTGTAACTTGAACAACTATTTCTAAGAGGACCATATATATCAACTAGTGATTTCTTACTGTTTATCTTTTTTTAAAATTATGTATTATCTCTACCCTTTACATGTTTTTTTTTTCTCTTTAAATAAAAAAAATGCAAAAAAATAAATTTGTTTTGGGAATAGTTTTAAAAGAATTGGAATTAATTTACACAAAAGAAGTTAAATAAAAAGAAAGCATAGAACATTGAATAAAAAGATAAGGAATCTGACAAAAGAGGCAAAAGGAATTCCTAGGATGAACTTCCTAGCAAAAGTCCCATAGTGGTGGATAATCAGTAACATAGGATAGAGTTAATCCAGATTGTAGTAGGACAGAGGAACCCACAGAGAAGTGTCCAAGAAACAAATTAACTTGATATATTATCTCAGGTGTTTCTCGACTAAAGACAGTGAATTGATGACATTTATAGAGAATAGGTGAAGAGGAGGAAAGTTTAAATTTTTCAGAAATAAAGTGGTATAACAAATGTGATTTTATTATACTCCACAACAGAGTTGTTAATAGAATATAGATTCATAAAAATGTAAATTTGATTGTGGATTTAACTTAAACATATGCTATAATTAATTGTATTGGAAAGAGAAAGGAGAGAAAAATATGTGTGCTTTGTGGTGTGAGAGGGTATATGTTAAGAGAGGTAGAATAGAATAAAATTAGTAAATAATGCTCAAAATAAAAAAACAAGAAATAACAGCAAAAGTCTATTATTTATAAAATGGATACAAACACCAAAAAAAAAAAATACTCTCAATCAATTGGAAAGTTATCATAAAGAATAGGGGTTGGGGAAGTAGACTACTTTTTTGTCATGTTTTATTTCTTAAACTATGTAAATGTATTACCTTGATTAAAAATAAATACTTTTTATTTTACAAGTTCAAAAAAACCAACAGAATTAAATAAGGTGATTAAAAAGAAAATAACAACAAAACAGACCAGCAAGGTTCTGAGCAAGCCAAAACATGATATAACAAAACAGATAATGGATTTAAAAAGTAAAGGAAAAAAAGAAAGTGCTCTAAAGGATATAACTGAATGTATGTTTAAGTGTGTAGGATTGATAACCACATCACTAAGTTCTTGAGGGATCATTGAACTGAACTGTTTGCCACCTCAGTGTTTGTCCACTTTGTATTCTTTATTTTTGTAACTTGAACAACTATTTCTAAGAGGACAATATGTAATTCATCAACTAGTGGTTTCTTACTGTTTATTTTTTTTTTAAATTCTGTATTATTTCTACCCTTTTTTCTGTTTTGCAATATTTTCTATTTAAATAAAATTTAAAGATTTTCAAAGTGTTCATAAAGGTAGTAAAGAGTTGGGCTCCTACTTTTGTTGTGTATATATGAAGGGTATATGCCTCCATTCATATTTAGTATGAGATATAGCCATACTTTTGTTGCCTTAATCTTCTGTGTTTTTCAATCATTGTGCAATTCAGTAACCACTTGGTCTCCTTTACAGAAATGTATAAAATGTCATGGAAGAAAATACCACACTGGAACCAATAAAATTTTAGCATCATGGGTGGATTTCTTCAGCTTTTTACCCCACATTTATTATTCTTATTATAATCAAAAGTTAATTCTCCCAACATATTTAATTGGATTACAGCTGAGAAAAACAAACCATTTCAATCAGCTGCACTGTTTGACCTTCTGTTTTGATTGGTTTTCTTCTGTTGTGTTTTACTTCATGTTCTTATATCTGATAGTATGGGGAGCAATTTTGATGATAGTGAGAGGCATTGTGGTAGCTACTTATGATTTCCTATTATCCTGTTTCAGAGTCTGGTAAAACATATGCTGCTTTGTTTTGATTGGCATTATTCCATTTTATTTTGTTAGGTTTTATACTTTTTAAAATGAAATAAAAAGACCAACTCACTTGGGAGCACTTCTGTCTCTCTTTCTGAAAGAAGCTATCATTTTCTCAATAAATATTTCTCCTCCTAAACACAAAAATTAAATAAGTAAATAAATACTTCTAGAAAAAGAACAAACCAAATGTAAATTTTCTATAAGGGAGGAAATAATAATCAAGAGAAATGATTAATTTAACTGAGACTAAGAAACCAAAACAATGAGACAATGAATCAAAGAATTTGTTCTTTGAAAGATTAAAAAAAATTGATAAACACTTAGCCAACCTCACCAAAAAGAGGAAAGAGAAGATTCATATTTAAGTAATGTGGAATCAAATAGGGTAGCAAGAAGGGATCCTGTAGAAGTTCAAAAGATCATCAATACCTACTTTGAGAACCTGTACTCTAGTAGGATACAAAATATAGAAGAAATGGACAGGATTCTAGACACATACAAATTGTCAAAACCATATCAAGAAGATATAAAATACTAAATAATCTGATATCAGTTAATGACAATGAAAATTTAATTAAAACATTACCAACAAAGTTGGTACACTGGGTTGTGACACTCATTGTTGAATTTTACAAGAAATGTAGACAGGAACTAATGTTGTCAGTGCTGAATATCTTGAAAGAAATTGAAAGGGAAGCAATACTTCCAAAATCATTCCTGGGAGCAAATATTACCCTGATTCTAAAATCAGAGGACAACCCAATTAAAAAAGAAAACTAAAGGCCAATCTCCCTAATGAACATAGAAGCAAATATCCTCAGTAAAATACTGGCAAAAAGAATTAATAAGATAATAAAGATTATGCACACCAACCAAGTAGGATTGATCCCAGGAATGCAGGGATGATTCAACCTCTGCAAATTGATAAATGTAAAATGCCATAATTATAGAGTCAAACACAAATCAGACATAATCATCTCAATATATGCAGAAAATCAATTTGATACAGTCCAACATGAATTCATGATATAAACCCTACAGAAAATTGAAATGGTTTTTACCTCAGTCTGACAAAAGTTATCTATGATGAAACAACCACTAACATTATATTAAATACTCAAAAACTGAAAGCTTCCACTCTAAAATCATAAACAAGACAAGGAGGTCCAGTATCATCATTCCTATTCAACATGATTCTGGAAAAATTTACCAGAGCAATTAGACAAGGGAAACAAATAAAAAGAATCAGAATAGAAAATGAAGAAGTCAAATTATCATTCTTTTCAGATGACATGGTACTATACATAGAAGACCCCAAAATTCCATCAAATGAATTATCAGTTGAATAAGTGAAGTCACCAATGTAGATGGATATAAAGTCAACACTCAAAACTCAGTAGCATTCCAGTACAAAAGAAATGAATTCAAGTGAGAGATATTAGGGAAATTGTTGTAGCTTGGCAAAACTGATGCCATCTTAAGCCCTGCATTTAACTAGTGCCCTGTATTTGATACAGGAAAATGGAAAATTACCTAGAGTATAAGTGCCATGACAAAAGCAAAATGAGATGCACCCACAAGAGAAAATCTAACCTGCTCAACAATGAAGCAGGATACAGGTGTCAACCAAAAATTAATGTAACATTATAGCTAAATTTTTTCCAACAGGATGTCTTTTTGTGGTTTTCTGTTTTAAAAACTTTGTATCTTTTCAGTTCAGTGCCACTCAGTGGAACTGTGAAACAGGGTTCTCTATGCAAGTGGTCACTGAGCTTAGTTAATTAAATGAAAAAAATATCAACTAGGCTTCTTGGCTTACTATATCATTCAAAAACTCATTTCAAAACCATACCATTTACAAAAACATTGAAAAAAATTAAATACTTAGTAATCAACTTAACAAAGAAGTAAAAGATCTATACTTTGAAATTTTCAGGACTCTGAAAAAGATGAGAGTATCAGATGACAGAAAGATATTTCCTGCTCATGAACAGAAAAAATCAACATAGTGAATATGACTTTAATCACAAAACTGCTATACAGATTTAATGCAATCCTAATCAAAATATCATTAGCATACCTCAAAGAACTATGAAAAACATTCCTAATATTCTTTTGGAAGCAGAAGAGACCTAGAATAACTAAAGCAATCCTCAACAAGAGAGACAAGGCAGGAGGCAGCACAAAGCCTGATTTAAAATTATACTACAAAGCTACTGTGATAAAATCAGCACAGCACTAGCAAAAACAGACCTGAGAATCAGTGGAACACAATAGAAAATGCAGACACAACTCTAAATAAATTCAACTTCTTGACAAAAGACCAAGCATCTTCACTGCAAGAAAGACAGTCTCTTTCATAAATGGGGCTGGAAAAAATGACTTTACACATAACAAAGGTTATAGCTAGACCCATATCTATCACTATGCACTACATTAAAGGCACAATGGATTAAAAATCTAATTATTAAAACAGAAACACTAAATTTAGCAGGAGAAAAATAGCTAGAATCTTACAGACATAAATGTTCACAAAGACTTCAGGAACCAAACCCAGACAGCACAAAGACTATGAAGAATCAACAGATGGGATCTCATCTTATTAAAATGTTTATGCACCACAAAAGAAATTATTAGAGGAGTGAATATAAAATCCACATAGAAGAAATTATAACCAGTGGTTCCTCAATGGTTTTGTGTCTAGAACATCTAAAGAACTTAAAAAATTACTTTCCCAAAATTCAAAGACCCACACTAAAAATGGGCACCTGAAATGAATACACATTTCTCAGATAAAGAAATATAAACAGTAATAAAATACATGAAAAAAAGTTCAACATCATTGATCATTCAAGAGATGCAAATTAAGTGAACACTGAGGGTCCATCTCATTCCAGCAAGAATAGCTACCATAAAGAAATCAATCAATAAAAAAGCAGGCAGGGTCCTTGCCAATGGGAACTCAGCAGGAGCCCCCTCAGGGGTAAGCTGCCTGGAACCTCCACTGTGGGCCCACCCTGCCACTGGGAACATCAAGGTGGCCTACCAAAGACTGAAAACATCCCTGGACTGCTGTAGCTGGGCCCATCCTCCCACCTGGAACATCAGAAGATCTCAGGAAGCTCCAGTTAGTGTGAGAAAATTTGGAACATTGCTCCCAGGTGGTGAAAGTTGGACTACAGTGGATTGAATGTATCAGTATGGAGAGTATAACCCTAAAATAGAGGTGTAAAGGGGATAAATAGGGCCAGTAGTAAAACCCCCTCTAACTAACTGTAAGACTTTGGTGGGTCTGAAAAGAGTGTGTATGATCCCCTACTACACATAGTAAACATCAGACAGAATGCAAATGACAAAACAAAAAAGCAAAATGCAGTCTCAAACATATAGTTCACCAGAAGCAAGTATAGGAGACATTGAAATAGAGGACCCCAAAAGTAACACACCAGGAATCTTTGAAAAGATAGTGAGTGAAATAAAAAAAACACAACTGCATCAAGCTATAGAGGAAATCAAATTAGAAGTACTCTCTCATGTAAAAATAGAAATAACAACTTTAGTAAAGGAGTTGTTGAATGCAGCTAAAGAAGAATTAGAGAAAAAAAAAGTATATGAACATGGAAACTGATTGAAACTTTGAATGAACAATATAGAAAACAAGCAGAATTCATGAAACAAATTCAAAGAGACATTCAAGAAACAAAAAGTTCTATTGAAAGCATGCAAAACTGCCTAAAGGAAGCTGAGGAAAGGATTTCGGACCTAGAGGACAGGATCACAGTTAGTGATTAGGAAAGGATATAACTTTTAAAAATAACAAAGCAGCATGAAATGATAATTCAGAAGCTTTGTGATGATGCCAAGAGCAACAATATAAGAATAATGGGCATTAGTAAAGATACAGGAATCCAGGCAAATGACATATATAAAGTATTTATAGCAACAATAGCAGAAAACTTCCCAAACATGGGGAAAGAATCTGATATGCAGATAAGTGAGGCAGATAGAACACCAAACAGTCACAATCAACATAAATCCACACCCAGACACATAATAATTAAGATCTCAGACATACAGCATAAAAAGAATACTAAAAGCTGTAAGAGAAAAGATACAACTGACCTATCAAGGAAAGCCCATTAGCATCATGGCAGACTTTTCAGCACAAATGCTTAAGTCAAGAAGAGCTTGGAGTGAGGTATTTAAAGCCCTAAAAGGAAACAACCTTCAGACTGATGTACCCATCAAAACTTTCATTCAAATTTAGTGGAGAAAAAAGATACTTTCATGACAAAGAACAACTGAAGAAATTCATGTCCACCAAACCAACACTAGGAAGAGTACTGAAAGACATACTAGACAGAGATAATAATGACCACAATCCCCAAAACTACAATAGAAAGAAAGGTCCAGGTAGGATAAGGAATTAAATAAGAAGAAAAGCAGAAAGAAACAACTGGAACATAACATGGCAAAGTCAAGCCAGTATATATCAGTGCTATCCATAAATCTAAATGGCCTAGATTTACCTATAAAAAGAAACAGATTGACAGAATGGATCAAGAAACAGGACCCCCACAATATGCTGTATGCAACAAACACATCTGACCCAAAAAGAAACTCATAGATTAAAAGTCAAAGGATGAAAAACAATATTCCATGCAACAGGAACCCAGAAAAATGCAGGGGTAGCTATTCTATTTTCAGAAAACGTGAACTTCAAACCTAAAATGATTAAAAGAAATAGAGAAGGTCACTACATACTTATTAGTGATAAAATTCAAGAGGAAGAACTAACAATTACAAATATATATGTGCCAAATACAGGAGTATCCAACTACATAAGACAGATACTAATGGACATGAAAAACCAAATACACAAGAACACAATTATAACAGGAATTCTTAACATCCCATTGTCACAAAGAGATAGTCAACTAGACAGAAAGTCAGCAAAGAACAGAACTGAATCATAACTGTGAGTAATTGGACTCAGTAGATGCTTAAAGAGTGTTCCGCTCAACCATATCAGAATATGCATTCTTCTCAGCTGCACATGGGACATTCTCTAAAATAGACCATATATTATCCCATAAAACATTCTTAAGTAAATACAAAGGTATTGAAATCATACCATGCATAGTATCTGATCATAGTGCACTGAAATTGGAAATTAATGGAAAAAGAAATTGTAAAACTTGAATAAATACACAGAAATTAAATAACAGCCTTTTAAACAACCAATGAGCTACAGATGAAATTAAAGAAGAAATAATACCTACAGTTCAATGAAAATATAGAAACAACATACTGTAATCTGTGGGCTGCAATGAAAACAGTCTTAAGAGGGAAATATATAGCAATAAATTCTCATATCAAGAAAACAGAATGAGCAAAAATAACATAATGCTCCATCTCAAGCTTTGAGAAAAAGAAGAGCAAGCTAAACCCAAAGTTCATAGAAGAGAGGAAATTGTAAAGATTAGAGCAGAAATAAATGCAATTGAAACTAAAAAAAATACAAATAATTAATGAATTAAAAAGTTGGGTTTTGAGAGAATAAACAAAATTGACAAACCCCTAGCTAACCTTATCAACAGAAAGAAAGAAAAAACCCAAATTCCTGAATTAAGAACTAAAAAGGGCAAAATTACTACAGATCCCATGGAAACTCAAAAGATCATGAATACCTACTTAGAAAATCTCTACTCACATAGAGAGGAAATCACAGAGGAAATAGACAGATTTCTAGAAACATAGGAAATACCAGAGCTCAACCAAGAAGATATAGCAATTTTGAACAACCCAATATCAGCCATTGAAATTGAAAATGTAATTAAAAACTTACCAACAAAGAAAAGCTCAGGTCCTGATGGATTCACAGCTGAATTCTACAAGAAATTTAGAGAATATTTGATACCAGTACTCCTTAAACTCTTCACTGAAATTTAGAAAAAAGCAATCCTCCCTAAATCATTCCTGGAGGCAAGTATTACTCTGATAACAAAACCAGAGAAAGATCCAACCAAAAAAGAGAACTATAAGCCAACCTCACTAATGAACATTGATGCGAAGATTCTCCACTAAATACTGGCAAATAGAATGCAGCAAATCATCAAGAGGATTATACATCATGACCAAGTGGAGTTCATTCCAAGAATGCAGGGATGGTTTAACATATGCAAATCAATAAATGTAATACACCGCATCAACAGAGACAAAAACAAAAGCCACAAGGTCATCTCAATAGATGCAGAAAGAGCTTTCAACAAAGTCCAACACATGTTCATGATAAAAACCCTTCAGAAACTCGGAATACACGGCATCTACCTCAACCTTATAAAGGCCATCTATGACAAACCAACAGCCAACATTATACTAAATGGACAAAAACTGAAAGATTTCACTTTAAAATCAGGAACAAGACAAGGATGTCCACTCTCACCACTCCTTTTCAACATAGTTCTGGAAACACTAGCCAGGGGAATCAGACAAGAGAGAGAAATAAAAGGAGTAAAGATAGCAAAGGAAGAAGTTAAATTATCACTATTTGCAGATGACATGATACTCTATATGGAAGAACCCAAAATTTCCGTTAAAAGACTGCTACAGGTAATAAACAAATTCAGCAGTGCAAATGGATACAAAGTCAATGCTCAAAAATCAATAGCATTCCTGTACACAAAGAACTCAGAGAGAAATTACAGAAATATTGCCCTTTACAATAACATGTAAAAAAAGAAATACTTAGGGATCAACCTAACTAAAAATGTAAAAGACCTATATGCTGAAAATTATACTATGCTAAAAAAAAGGAGATTGAAGAGGATATTAGAAAATGGAAGGACATTCTTTGCTCTTGGTTAGGAAGATGCAACATTGTGAAAATGGCCATACTCCCAAAACTGTTATACAGATTTAATGAAATCCCAATCAAAATACCACTGACATAACTCACAGATCTAGAGAAAATACTACTAAAATTCATTTGGAAACAGGAGAAACCTAGAATAGCAAAGGCAATTCTAGCCAACAAAACAAGGCAGGAGGCAGCTCAGTACCTGACTTGAAACAGTACTATAAAGCCACAGTGATAAAATCAGCTTGATACTGGCAAATAAGTAGATGTGAAGATCAATGGAACAGATTAGAAGATGCAAGCACAACTACAAAGACACTCAGCCACTTGATATTTGACAAAGATGATAAAAATATCCACTGGAAGAAGGATAGTCTCTTTAATAAATGGTGTTGGCAAAAATGGCTCTCTATATGCCAAAAACTGAAACCAAATCCATGCACAAAACTAAGGCTAAATGGATCAAAGACATCAGTATTAAAACAGAAACACTAAATCTACTGGAAGACAAGGTGGGTAGAAGTCTTGGAGGCATAGGGATAGGTAGAGAATTCATGAACAAAATGCAAACTGCATGAGAAACACTTCAAAGAATCAACAAATGGGATCTCACATTATTGAAAAGTGTCTGCACTTCAAAGGAAATCACCAAGAGAGTGAAAAGAAAACCAACAGAGTGGGAAATACTTTTAACCAGGAACCCCTCAGACAAAGGACCTGTGTCCAGAATATATAAAGAATTGAAAAACATCAAGCTCCCCAAATTCAAAGACCTTCTCCAAAACTGGGCATCTGAGATGAACACAGAGTTCTCAGAGAAAGATAAACAAATTGCAAATAAATACATGAAGAAATGTTCACCATCACTGGTCATTTGAGAAATGCAAATTAAAACAACACTGAGATTCCACCTCACTTTGGAAAGAATAGCTGCCATCAAGAAATCAACAGATAAAAAATGTTGACGAGGCTGCAGGGGAAAAGGAACACTGCTCCACTGTTGGTGGGAATGTAGACTGGTGCAACCATTATGGAAATCCATATGGAAAATTCTCAGAAGACTAGGATTCGAAGAACCATTCAACCCAGCTATCCCCATCCTGGGTATTTTCCCCCAAAGAACTGAAAAGTTCATATCACAGTGACATATGTGCACCCATGTTCATAGCTGCACAATGTGTGATAGCTAAATCCTGGAAACAACCAAGATGCCCATCAACTGCAGAGTGGATGAAAAGATGTGGCATTTTCATACAATGCACTATTACTCAGCTATAAAAAAGTATGTTCTTGAGGCCTTCTTAGGCAAATGGAGACAACTTGAGACTATCTTCATTAGTGAAATAAATAAGAATCATATTTATAAATATCATTTTGTGTCTCTAGTGTAAAAAGTAAATAAAAACAACAAAATTAAAAAAAACAAAATGTGTAATTACTATTGTAAAAAAGAGAGGAAAAGAAAGTGCTCTAAGATATATAACTACATGTATGTTTGGGTGTGTAAAATAGATGACCATATTGCTGAATCTTTGTTGGAGCTTTGAGTAGAACTGTTTGTATTCTGACTGTTTGAATATTTACTCTGTACCCTTTAAGTTTGTAACTTGAACAACTACATCCAGGATGACAGTACATAATTTATAAATTACTGATTTCTTAGTTGGGTTTTTTCTCATTCTCCTTTTTCTTTCTTTCTTTTAGAATTTTGTATTGTTGCTACACTTTTTTCTGTTTTGCTTTTTTTCTTCACTTTAAATAAAATTTTAAAAATGTATAATTGCTATTGTAAAAAAAAGGAGATAGAAAGCACTATAAAAGATATAGCTGCATGAATGTTTAGGTGTGTGGGATTGATGACCATATTTCGAGGTTCTTGTTGGATTGTTGAACAGTTCTGTTTGTACTCTCACTGCTTTAGTGTCCACTTTGTGTGCTTTAATTTTGTAACTTGAATAACTAGTTGTAAAAGAACAATATGTAATTTATCAACTAGTGATTTCTTGATGTTTATCTTTTTTTCTTGAAATTTTGTAATATTTCTACCTATTTCCTGTTTTTTTTTTTTTTGGCTTTAAATTTAAAAAAAGAAAAAAAGCAAGCAGGGCTAAAGGGGAAAATGAACCCTTCTGCAGTGCTGGAAAGAGTGCAGGCTGGTGCAGCCACTGTGGAAATCAGTAAGAAGCATCTTTAAAATACTAGAATTAATGGTCCCAGTCCACCCATCTTTTCAGCTTTTGTATATCTTTGCACAAGAATCACAAGCCTCACACTACAGTGATATGTGTTCACCTGTGTTTATAGAAACAGAATTTATCATACTTAAAGCTTGGAAACAAACCAAAACCCACCAACTAAAGAAAGAATTTTAAAAAACATGTGGTCTTTTTTACAATAGAATACTACTCAGCCATAAAGAATAATATATTTTGAATCAGGGGAGCCAGGCCCACAAAAAGGGAAGCCAAACCCATGCCACTGCTGCAAGGTGAGTTGCAGGTCACCAAGGCAGGTCCAAGAAAACATTGGGGCCATCAATCCCATAGGCTGGGTGCCTGCCTACCTCATTTAGGACACTGGACTAAGATCCAGAGTTTCCACAGGCATGAGTAGACCATGCCAACATCCTTCTTTCAACCAGGGAAACCAGGCCCACTGCACCACGGGAGCTAAAGCCACATGAGTCTCTGTTGTGGAGGGCACAGGAGGTAATTTCTGACACAACCAGGGAAAGCTTAGGAACATTCCTGGAAACATGGAAATATAGGAAAATGACAAAACGAAAGACCAAAATGCAACCTCAAAACTCCAGCCCATCCCAAGAAAACCTAGGAGCCATGTACATAGAAGAAAATACTACATATACACCTGAAATGCCTGAAATGATATCAATTGAAATAAAGAAGCAAGTATGGGAAGCTATGAGGGAACTCAAATCAAAAATAATCTCCCAGGTAAAAGAAGAATTCATAAAAGGAGTGAAAGAAATACTGAATGCATCCAATGAACAAACAGCTAAAAAATTAGATAAACAAAGTAAAATGATAGAATCCCTGATGAACAGTTTAACAAACAAACAGAATATATGTAGCAGATTCAATGAGATATACAGGAAGTAAAAATTCTACTGAAAGTTGCAAAAACTGGCTCAATGAAAGTGAAGATAGAATCCCAGACCTCAAAGATAAGATTACAGCTAGTGAATAGGAAAGATCTTCTAAACGTAGCAAGAAATAAGGAAATAACAATTCAAGACCTGCAAAAAGATGCAAAGCAAAACATAAGATTAATAGCAATAAATGAAAAAGAAGGGGACAAAACAAATGGTGTCAAGAGGTTATTTATAGAAGTAATAGCTGAAAGCTTCTCAAGCATGAGTATGGAAACTGACACACAGATTAGTGAAGCATATAGAACTCAAAATAGCCATAACCAAAACAAAACTACACCCAGACATATAATAACCATCATTCCAGAAATCCAACATAAGAATAGAATATTAAAAGCTGTTAGAGACAAAAGACAGTTCACCTATAAATGACAACCTATCAGAATCACAGCAGACTTCTCAACACAAACAATGAAGTCAAGAAGAGCATGGAGTGAAGTGTTTCAGATCCTAAAGGAAAACAACTTCCAATCCAGACTGAGATGTACCCTGAAAAACAGTGCTTCAAAGTGGATGGAGAAATAAGATAATTCCATGACAAAGAACAGCTGGAGAACTTCAAGATCACCAAACCAACCCAACAAAGAATACTGGAAGACATTCTAGATACACATAAAAAAAAAGAACTAAGCAACACAAACAATTAACAGAATGGAAAGTTAAGATACAACATCAGAAAGATAACATGTCAAAAATAAACCAATATATGACAGTTATAACCATTAATGTAAATGGCCTCAATTCACCTATTAAAAGAAACAGACTGGCAGAATGGATCAAGAAACAACATTCAACCTTATGCTGTGGACAAGAACCCTACCTAACCCAAAAGGAAAGTCATATACTGAAAGTCAAAGGATGGAAAACAATACTCCATGCAGCAGGAACTGAAAAAAAAGCAGGGATAGCTATTCCGTTTGCAGACCATGTGAACTTCAAACCAAGAATGGTTCGAAGAGATAAAAAAGGTCACTACATACTAGTTAGGGGAAAAAATCAAGAGGAAGAGATAATGATCTTAAATATATATGCACCAAATTCCAGAGCATCTAGCTATACAAAGCAATTATTAACAGAAATGAAAAATAAAAAAAGCAATAACACAATTTTAACAGGAGACCTTAACACAACATTGACACAAAGGAATAGATCAATTAGACAGAAAATCAGTAAAGAAATGACAACTGAATCATACCTGTGAACAAATGAACTTGATAGATATATGCAGAGTGTTCCATCTAACAATATTGGAATATACATTCTTCTCAGCAGTACATGGGACATGCTCTAAAATAGACCATATACTAACCCACAGAACATATTTAGTAACTGTAAGAGAATTGAAATTTTCCCATGCATGTTATCAGATCATAGCACCATGAAACTGGAAATTAATAAAATTAAATGAAACCCCACCACAAACATATGGAAATTAAATAATACACTCTTGAGCAATCAATGGGTCATAGAGGAAATTATAGAAGAAATTAAACAATAGCTACAAGCAAACAAAAATACATATACAACTTATTGGAACCTGTGGGATGCCACAAAAGTGGTCCTCAGAGGAAAATTTATGGCACTGAGTTCCCACATTAGGATAACAGAGCAAACACAAATAAGTAATCTGATATTACACCTCAAACATCTATAAAAAGAAGAGCAAGCCAAGCCAAATATAAAAAGAAGGGAGGAAATTATAAATATCAGAGCAGAAATTAATGCAATAGAGACTAAGAAAACAATACAAAGAATCAATGAATCAGAGTTGGTTCTTTGAAAGAATAGATAAAATTGATAAGCCATAGTCAACCTAATTAAAAAAGGGAAAGAAAAGACTCAAATTCATGCAATGCAGAATGAAAAAGGTGAAATCACTATCGACCAGGCAGAAATACAGAAGATCATCAACAACTATTTTGAAAAACTCTACTCTCATAGGATCGATAACACAGAAGAACTGGATAGAGTCCTAGGAACATATGAACCACCAACGTTGGATCAAGAAAATGTAAAACTGCTGACTAACCCAATTTCTATGAATGAAATTGAAAATGTAAACAAGTCCCTACCAACAAAGAAGAGCCCAGGCCCAGACGGATTCACTGTGGAATTTTACAAGACATACAAAGAAGACTTAATGCCAACACTCCTCAAAATCTTCAATAAAATTGAAAGGGAAGCAATTCCCCCTAAAACTTTCCTGGAAGCAAATATCACTCTAGTACGAAAACCTGAGAAAGACCCAACTAAAAATGAGAACCACAGGCCAATCTCCCTAATGAATATAGATGCAAAAATTCTCAATAAAATATTGGCAAACATGATGCAGCAAATCATCAAGAAGATTATACACCATGACCACGTGGGATTCTTCCCAGGCATGCAGGAATGGTTCAACATATGTAAATCAATAAATGTAATCCACCATATCAATAGAGCCAAATTAAGAATCCCCTGATCATTTCTATAGATGCAGAAAAATCTTTTGATAAAATCCAACACCCATTCATGATAAGAACCTTACAGAGAATTGGAATATATGGTCTTTAATTCAATATGATAAAGGCCATCTATGACAAACCAATGGCCTGTTTCATATTAAATGGCCAAACACTGACAGTCTTTACCTTGAACTCAGGCACAAGACAAGGATATCCCTTATCACTGCTACTATTCAACATAGTACTGGAAATAATAGCCAGAGTAATTAGACAAGAGATATAAATAAAAAGAGTAAAGATAGGAAAACAATAAGTTAAATTATCATTATTTTCAGCTGACATGATACTCTACATAGAAGACCCCAAACCTCCATTGAAAGACTACTAGATATAATAAATAAATTCAGCAATGTAGCTCGATACAAACTCAATACTCAAAAATCAATAGAATTCTTATACACTAACAACAAAATCATCAAGAGAGAAATAAGAAAAGCCACAACCTTCACACTAGCATCCAAAAAAATTAAATACATAGGAATTAATCTAATGAAAGATGTAAAAGAGTTGTACAGAGAAAACTGTAATACCCTGAAAAAGTAAATTGAAGAGGACCTCAGTAAATGGACAGACATCCCTTGTTCATGGATAGGAAGAACAAATATTGTGAAAATGGCCATTCTCCCAAAATTGTTATGCAGGTTCAATGCAATCCCACTGAATCCCAATGCAATACCACTAACATACCTCATGGATCTAGAGTAATCACTCCTAAAATTCATCTGGAACCAGAAGAGACCTAGAATAGAAAAGGCAACTCTAAGCAGCATAGCCAAGGGAGCAGGCATGACAATCCCTGATTGAAGTTATACTACAAAGCTACCATAATAAAATCAACATGGTGTTGGAATAAAAACAGACCTGAACATCAATGGAATAGACTAGAAGATACAACTATGAACACACTCAGCCACCTTATCTTTGATAAAGGGTCCAAGCATATTCACTGGAAGAACCATAGTCTCTTTAATAAATGGTGCTGGAAAAACTGTCTTTCCATATGGTGAAAACTAACATTAGACCCATGCCTATCACCATGTACTAAACTAAAATCTAAATGAATCAAAGATCTAAATATTTAAACAGACACACTCAATCTGTTGGAAGACAAAGTAGGTAAAAATCTTGAAGACATAGGGGTTGGTAGAGAATTCATGAGCAAGAACCAAACTGCATGGGAAATACTTCCCAGAATGAATAATTGGGATCATGTCTTATTAAAGGGTTTCTGAATGTCCAAAGAAATCTCCCACAGAGTGAAAAGAAAACCCACAAACTGGGAAAAAAAAAATCTTAGTGAACTGTCCCTCAGACAAAGGAATTCTGCTAGAACTTATAAAGAAAAAAAAAACTAGACCCCCGAAATTCAAACACCCAATCCAAAAATTGGCATCCAAGATGAACACAAAGTTCTCAGATGAAGAAATATGAATGGCAAACAAATATATGAAAAATGTTCATCAGTAGTCATTAGAGAAATGCAAGTTAAATCCACACAGAGATTCCATCTCATTCCACAAGGAATGGCCAGGATCAATGAAAGTACCAACATCCAATGCTGAAGAGGCAATGGGGAAAAAGGAACTCTTCTGCACTTTTGGTGGGAGTGTAGACTGGTGCAACCACTGTGGAGGTCAATCTGGAGATTCTTCAAAACTATGGGGTTGGAGATTCCATTTGACCCAGATATTCCACTTCTAGGCATATTCCCAGAAGAACTGAAAACATCTTACCACAGTGATATATGTGCACCCATGTTTATAGCAGCACAATTTGTAATAGGCAGATCTTGGAAACAACCTAAGTGCTCCTCAACTGAGGAAAGGATAAAAGAATTGTGGTACTTTTATAAAATAGAGTACTACTCTACTATAAAGAATGAACATATTGAGATATTTATAAATAAATGGATGCAATTTGAATCCATACCCATAAGTGAAATAAATGAAACTCACATGTATAAATACCATATAGTCTCCTTAGAGTAAGAAATGATAAGAGTACAGAAGATTTTATTGTAATCATTGTTCACCATTATATTGCTTTGAAGCCTTATGTTTTCATTCACTGGTTGGAATGCTTATATTCTGCTTTGTTTGATGTGAATATATGTGATGGTATAGTCACTTTGAAGAAAAGACAATATGGAAGCCATTGTTGTTTTGATATCATCTTTCTCTGAAGTACAACCATGCTCTTGTTTTTCAATTACCATT
Source organism: Hydrochoerus hydrochaeris (assembly GCA_004027455.1). NCBI lineage: Eukaryota > Metazoa > Chordata > Mammalia > Rodentia > Hydrochaeridae > Hydrochoerus > Hydrochoerus hydrochaeris. The sequence continues at coordinate 60,453 of PVLA01009775.1, forward strand.
CGTTCTATCATGTTGTGTCTTATTGGATTTTAATATGTATGATAATATAAATAAATTTTTTATGGAAAATGAGATAATACAGTAGCCATTGTTCATCTTTGGTTATTTCATTCAGAATGGCTTGCAATACTTTCCTTCTTTTGGGTGGTTTTATTCTATTTTGTTATGTTTGACATTATTGTGTGTAAAGCTAAGCTCAACTATTGAAACCCCATGCCATACAGATAGATATTCTCAACCCAAGAAACAACTGAGACCTTGCCTTCAGTTTCCTTAAAGGAATATAGGAAAATGACAAAATGAATGAGCAAAGTGCAATCTCAAACTTCCAGCAAATCCCAAACAAGCCTAGGAGACATGGGCATAGAACAAATTGTAAGCCATACGGCTCAAACTCCTGAAATGAAAGCAACTGAAGCAAAGAAACAACTCTTGGAAGCCATAAAAGAACTTAGGTCAGAAACAATCTCCCAGGTAAAAGAAGAAATGATAAATGCAATTAGAGAAATTCTGAGCACATCTAAAGAAGATGTAGTTAAAAAATTAGAGGAACAATACAAAAAGATAGAAACCTTGAATGAACAATATAAAAAAACAAACAGAATGCATGAAACAGATTCAAAGAGACATATAAGAAATCAAAAATTCCACTGAAAGCTGGCAAATCTGCCTCAATGAATGTGAAGGTTATTTTTCCAACCTCAAAGTCAAGATTGCAGGTAGTGAACAAGAAAGGAAAGATCTTTTAAAAATAGCAAGGAATCAGGAAATAATTCCACAGCTTCAAGATGATGCAAAGAAAAACAACATAAAATTGCTAGGTATAACAGAAAAAAAAGTCAAAACCACAAATGATATCAAGAGACTATTTACAGAAGAAATAGTTGAAAATTTCCCAAACACAACAATGGAAACTAAGATACAGATCAGTGAAGCATACAGAATTCCAAATAGCCATAACCAAAATAACACTATACCCAGACATATAATAATCAACCTCCCAGAAATCCAGCATAAGAACAGAATATTAAAAGCTATTAGAGAGAAGAGAAGATGGCCTATAAAGGAAAGCCTATCAGAATCACAGTACACTTCTCAAAACAAACAGTGAAGTCAAGAGCATTGAGTGCAGCATTTCAGATCCCAAAGGAAAATGATTTCCAACCCACACTGATTCACCCTGAAAAATTGTTTTTCAAAATTAAAGGAGAAATAAGATTTTGCCATTAATAAGAAGAAATGAAGAGCTTCATGACGACCAAACCAGCCCTGAAAAGAATACTGAAATACATTCTAGATAGATATAGGAAAAAGACAATAAGTAAGGAAAACAGTTAAACAGAGGGAAAGATAAAGGATCACAAGCAGAAAGAGACACACAATATAAACCAATATTTGTCACTTATAACCATAACTGTAAATGGCCTCAATTCACAAATAAAAGAAACAGACTGACAGAAATGGGTCAGGAAAAAGCATCCAACTGTAGGATATATACAAGAAGTCTATCAAACCCAAAAGGAAACTTATAGACTGAAAGTCCAAGGATGAAAAACAATACTTCGGGCAACAGAAACCCCCCCCAAAAAAATAAACCATGTGTAGTTAATCTGTTTACAAACAATGTGAACTTCAAACCAAGAATGATCAAAAGAGATAAAGAATCTCACCACATACTAATTAAGGGAAAACTTCACAAGGCAGAGATAACAATCTTAAATATATATGCACCAAACTTTGGAACATTCAGGTATACATAACAAATCTTAACAGGAATGAAAAGTCTAATAAACAAAAGCACAATTACTAGAGACATAAACACCCTCTTGACACAAAGAGACAGATCTACTAGACACAAAATCAGTGAAGAATCAGGAAAGAACTGAACCATACCTGTGAAAAAATGGGCTTGAGGATGTATACAGAGTGTTCCACCCAACGACATCAGAATATGCATTATCAGCAGTACATGGGATATTGTCTAAAATAGACCATATACTAGTCCACCAAACATGCTTAAATAAATGTAAAAGAATTGAAATTATCCCATACATATTATCAGCACTATGAAACTAGAAATCAATGACCAAAGAAACTGCAAAAACTCAGAAACAAATGGAAGTTGTATAATGTACTTTTGAGAAATCAGTGGGTCAGAGAGGAAAGGAAAAAGAAATTAAAAAATATCTACAAGCAAATGAAAATATAAATATACAACTTATCAAAACCCATGAGAAGCAACAAAAGCAGTTCTCAGAGGAAAATTTATTGTGGTGAATGGCCACATCAAGAAAACAGTATAAACTCAAATAAAAATTTGATGCTACACCTCAAACATCTAGAAAAACAAGTGCAAGTCAAGCCTAAAGATAAAAGGGAAGTTATAAAGATCAGAGCAGAAATAAATGCAATAGAGACTAAGAAAATAATAAAAGAATCAATGAATCAAAGAGTTGGTTCTTTGAAAGAATAAATAAAACTGATAAGCTCCTAGCAAAAAGGAAACAAAAACATCAAATTCATGCAATAAGAAATAAAAAGGCTGAAATCACTACAGACCCTGAGGAGATACACAAGATCAAGAGCTACTTCGAAAACCTCTATTCTCATACATTTGATAACACAGAAGAAATGGACAGACTCCTAGAAACATATGAATCACATAAGCTGGCTCAAGAAGACATAAAACTGCTGAATAACCCAATTTCAATTAATAAAATTGAAAATGTGCATAAAACTTTATCAACAAACAAAAGCCTAAGTCCAGATGGATTCAGTGCAGAATTCTACAAGAAATTCAAAGAAGATTTAATGCAGACATTACTCAAACTCTTCAGTAAAATTCAAAGTGAGGCAATTCTCCCTAAATCATTCCTGGAAGAAAGTATTACTCTAATACCAAAACCAGAGAGAGACCCAATCACAAAAGGATACTACAGGCCAATCTCCCTAATGAACATACATGCAAAATTCTAGCAAACAGAATGCAGCAAACCATCAACAAGATTATACTCCACGACCAAGTGGGAGTCATCCCAAGAATGCAGGGTGGTTCAACATAGGCAAATCAAGAAATTTAATCCACCACATCAATAGAGCCATAATAAGAATCACATGATCATTTCTATAGATGGAGAAAAAACTTTGATAAGATCTAACATTCATGATAAGAATCTTACAGAAATTAGGTATAGAGTGCCTTTACCTCAATCTATTAAAAGCCAAGTATGATAACCAACAGCCAGAGTCAAATTAAATGGATAAAAACTGAAAGCCTTTACTCTAAAATCAGGAACAAGACAAAGATATCCATGACACTATTCCTATTCAGTATAGTGCTAGAAATATTAGCCAGAACAGTTAGAAAAGAGAGAAATAAAAGAAGTAAGGATAGGAAAATAAGTTAAATTATCATTATTTGCAGATGAGATGATACTCTATATAGAAGACCTCCAACACTCCATTGAAAGGCTACTAGGTATAATAACTAAATTCAGTAATGTAGCTGGATACAAAGTCAACACTCAAAAATCAATAGCTTTCCTATACACAAACAACAGACTCAGAGAGAAATAAGAGAAGCCACACGCTTCACAATAACATCCAAAAAAATGAAATACTTAGGAATCAATCTAACAAAAGCAGCAAAAGATCTATCTATTCAGGGTAAATTATAATACATTGAAAAAAAGAATTTGAATAGGATCTCAAAAATGGAAAGACAGTCCTTGTTCATGGATAGAAAGAACAAACATTGTAAAAATGGGATACTTCCAAAATTGTTATACAGATTTAATGAAATAACAATCAAAATACCACTAGTATACCTCATAGATCTAGAGAAATCATTCCTAAAACGCATTTAGAACCAGAATAAACCTATAGTAGTAAAGGCAATTCTCAGCAACAAAGGCAAGGAAGGAAGCATCACAATTCCTGACTTGAAGCTGTACTAGAAAGCTACTGTAATAAAATCATCATAGTACTAGAATAAAAACAGACTTGAACATCAATGGAATAGATTAGAACATAAAATTACAACTACAAATGCACTCAGCCACCTTATCTTTGCAAAAGGGGCCAAACACATTCCCTGGAAGAAAGAGAGTCTCTTTAATAAGTGGTGCTGGAAAAACTGGCATTCCTTATGCCAAAAACTCAAACTAGACCCATGCCTATCACCATGTACTAAACTAAAGTCAAAATTGATCAAAGATCTAAATATTAAAACAGAAGCACTTAATCTGGTGGAAGACAAATTAAGTAGAAATCTTGAAGACATAGGGGTAGTTAGAGAATTCATGAACAAAAATCCAACACAATGGAAAATACTTCCCAGAATCAATAACTGAGTTCATCTCTTATTAAAAAGTTTTTGCATGGTGAAAGAAATCTCCAACAGAGTAAGAAGGAAACCCATGAATTATGAAAAAAACTTCGTTAACTGTCCCTCAGACTAAGGACTACTGTCTAGAATATATAAAGAATTTTTAAAAAATTAGACCCCTGAAATTCAAAGTCCAAACCCAAAAATGGGCATCTGAGGTGAATACACAGTGCTCAGATAAATAAATACAAATGGCAAATAAATACATGAATGAATGTTCAGTATCATTCATCATTAGACAAATGTACATTAAACCACACTGAGATTCCATCTCACTCTAGAAACAATGGCCAGGATCAAGAAAACTACCAACAACAAATGCTGGAGAGGCTATGGGGAAAAAGGAACTCTTCTGCATTGTTAGCGGGAGTGCAGACTGGTGCAACCCCTGTGGAGTTTAGTCTGGAGGTTCCTCAAAAAGCTGGGATTGGAAGTCCCATTTGACCCAGCTATTCCACTTCTGGGCATATTCCCAGAAGAATTGAAAACATCATGATGCAGTGATATATGTGCACACATGTTTATAACAGCACAACTTGTAATAGCTACATCTTGGAAACAGCCTAAATGCCCATCAACTCAGGAGTGGGTAAAAGAGATATGAAGATGGCTGATTGATAAATAGCAAGGTAAAGAGCCTCTCTGAGAGAAATAGCTCAGACACTGGAATGTAACACCATGGAAAAGACCAGATGAAAGGAGAGGCATTCTCATGACCCAGGAAAAAACTAAGGAAAAAGAAAACGAAAACCTGGAGAGAAGCCTGAAGCCAGATGCTCTATCTCCGGAGCCAGTCCCACACTGTGGTAGGCACCACTGGAGTACAAGGTCCTGGTTAAGTTGGTGTTTGGTGAGACAGAGGACCTCGGTGGGAGGGTGTATCACAACAGAGAATGGAACTGAGGTGCAGATCTGCACCGGCCAATGGTAAGTTCTCAGAATTTGGTCCTCCTGTGGGAGGGGGAGTATGGCTGGGTGACATCTCACAATCGGGCAGGAAGTGCCTGAACCCAGAACCATAGCAGCTTCATTTGGCCCATGCCTGACACAGAGAAGATTGGTGGAAACTGCTTGTGCTTGGTCCTGTCCCTGTGCAAAATCCAATAGACAGAGATGAAGTTGCTCAGAATCTGTCCCAAACCAGTTCCATCTGCATGAAAACACTAACTAACATAGTAAAGACACCCCAGTGGTTGAATGGCTCAGAGGCGAGGGACCAGCCAGCCTGCACCACCCCTGCTTGTACCTCAGTGGTCAATAGCAGACGAGATGGCAGCAATCCTTAGCCAGCATGCTTCGGAGCAATCCTAACCTACCCATAAAGGACCTGGAACCTCCACTATACACTTGTCTGGAAGAAACCAGAAACATGACAAAGAAAGAAACAAAAGAAAGCCTTCAGCCTCCAACCCAAATAATTTTGGTTGAGGAAAGGTAAACACAGAATAGATTGAGGGCAGTACACCAGCACTACTGGAAGCAACATCATCTGACATAAATAAATATCTTCATGACATTATAAAAGAACTCAAAACAGATATACTAATACATTAAAGCAAGATATAAAAAGATTAATAAAAGAAATGCTAAGCACCTCTCAAGAAGACACACATAGATACTGGAAAACCACAGAAAAAGGAGGAAAATGTTCCATGAAGAATATAAAAAATACTTAGAATATATGAAACATATACAAAGAGATCACCCAGAAAACTCCATTGAAATCTGGCAAAACTGTTTTATCAAAACTTGAAGACAGGTTTGAAATGTGTGGTTGTGAAAGAAAACATCTCTTACAAATAACAAGGAAGTGATGACAAGATAGCCAATTGATAGGCAGCATGACAGAGAGCCATCTGAGAAAAACAACTCAGATGCTAGAATCTGAGACCATGGAGAAGACCAGATGAAAAGAGAGGAATTCTCATGCTGCAGGAAGAAACTGAGTAAAAAGAAAAAAAAAATTTCAAAAGAATAAGCATGGATAGAGGGCTGGAGCTAGGCATGCTCCATTATCTGTGCTGGGTGCATCTTAAAGTCAGACAAATCATGATCGAGCTGAGGTCACTTCCCCACTGAGAGTGGGGTTGGTGAGCTCGAGATCCTTGGTGGGAGGAGGTGTTGCAATAGGGAGTAGAGATGCTGAACTGAGCTGCACTCACTTTGGTGAGTGCTGGGAACTGGATTCCCCAGAGTGAGATGACAAGCTGGATGACATATTGGTTTTGGGCAGGACAGGCTTGAATCAACAGCTGAGGAGGCTTCAGTCTGTGGCTCCTGGCCCAAGTGGATTGGTGGAATCTACTTGGGCTGGGCAAGGCCCCTGGTCAGGACCCAATAGCCAGGGACAAGGCTATCCTGAACCTGTAACATTTGCAGGGCACACACAAAAGTATTGAAGACACTCACTAGCTTAGATGGGAGGGGCTAGCCCACATCACCCCTGCTTGCACCTCACAGATCAACAACAAACAGGAGAGGGGCAGCATTGTCTTAGCCAATAAGCTGCAGAGGGACTGAGAACAATACTTAAAGGTCCAGAGACCTCCACCATTCACCTGTCTGAAAGAAACCAGAAGCATGACAAGGCAGAGAACAACAAAAAGCCTCCAATCACTGACCCAGGGAAAATAAGCCCAGAAGACATAAATAAAGAGGAGATTGAGGGCAGCAAACATGCAATATCAGACACGGCCTCATCAGAAATAAAGACATTCTTCTGTGACCTCATTGATGAACATAAATCTGAAATTCTAACTCAGGTGAAGAAAGATATAAGAAGATTAATAAAAGAAATGATGGATATTCCTCAAGAAGACACAAATGGAAGAATGGAGGAATATAGATAAAGGAGAGAAGCCTTTGATGAAGAATATAAACAAAATCTAGAATGCATGAAACAGATCCAAAGAGAATATCAGGAAATTAAAAACTTCCTTGAAAGTTGGCAAAACTTCTTAACAGAAACTAAAGACAGACTTTCAAAACTTGAAGATAGGTTTGCAATGTATGATCACAAAAGAAAAGATCTCTTAAAAATAAAAAGGAATCAGGAAGTAATGATACAAAGGCTAGAAGATGACAAGAGGGTTTATAATATAAGAACAAAAAATGTAAACAAAGAAGCAGGGACTAATTCAAATGAAATAAAAAGACTCTTCACAGAAATAATTAAGGAAAACTTCCCAAGCATAGGAAGTGATGTTCAGATATATGAGGCATACAGAGCTTCAACCAGCTATGAGCAACACAGATCTACACCCAGACATACAGTAGTCAGAATACCAAAAATCTATGACAAGAACAGAATATTAAAAGTAGATAGATAAAAGAAACAGATTATCTATAAAGGAAAACTCATCCAAATCACAGCAGATTTCTTGATGGAAACTATCAAATCAAGAAGAGCTTGGAGCAAAATATTCCAAACCATGGAAGAAAATAACCTCCAATCCAGATTGATGTACCCTTCCAAACTGTCTCTCAAAATTCATGGAAAGACAAGATTTTTCCACTACAAACAGGACCTGGGGGAGTTCATGACCACCAATCTAACACTGCAAAGAATACTAAAGGACATTCTACAGAAAGAGAAGAAAATCACGAGGTTTCCAGGGGCAAAATGGGAGAAAGGCTTCAATGAAAGCAGCAGACAGTGGAATGAATGAGAAAAGTAAGCAGCAGTGACAGAAAAATAACATTGGTTATATTCTGTTCCAGAGAGGAAGCAGAGAAGATTGGCTATATTGCTGTTTGCCTTGACTGACTTTATTCAAATCTGGTATGTTTGAGGGTATCAAGTCTGGCAGTAGGGGCAACTACTCTGGGGATTTCAGAATTCAACAGGATACCCATTCTGGTTTGATTATTAACTGCCTTTGAAGTCCTATAATGTCTCCAATGTTTGGTTTTTATTAATAGTGCTATGTACTGCTAAGTTTAATTACACTATGCCTGACAATATAGACAATTTTATTGAAAATAACAGGAGACATCATGGTGACTACCATAGATTACCTAGTATTGTGGTTTTATATGTGCTTTTCATTTTGTGTTTCATTAGGAATTTGTACTGTTGACTTGTTTTGGTTTGTTTTTCCCTCTTGAAAGGCTAATTATGCATATAGAGACATATACATGTGTAGAACTACTAAACAGTTTATGAGAATTGATTATTATTATTGTGAAAAAAGAGATAGGAAAGGAAAGTGTTCTAAAGGATATAACTGCATGTATGTTTGAGTGTGTAGGATTGATGACCATATTACTAAGTTTTTGTTGGATGGATGAATAGAGATGATTGCAGTCTCACTATTTAAATGTTCACTTTGTATGATTTACTTTTGTAACCTGAAAAACTAATGCTTGGAGGAAAATATGTAATTGCCATCTAGTGATTTCTTACTGGTTTTTTTTTTTGAAATTTTATATTATTTTGACCTGCTTTCTGTTTCATTTTTTTCTTTAAAAAAGAAAATGATTTAAAATTAACAAGGAAACAAGGAAGTAACAGTATAGGAGCTAGATGATGAGAAGAGATCTAAAACAAGAATAACAAATGTGAGTAATGAAGCAGGGATAAACACAAATTAAATACAAAGGCTATTCACAGAAATAATTAAAGAAAACTTCCCGAGCATAGGAAAAGGAAATGATATTCAGATATATGAGGCATAAAGAAACCCAATCAGCTAAACCAAAAAAGGTCTACACCCAGATATAAAATTATCAAGATCCCAGAACACAATATTAAAAGCTGTCAGAGAAAAGAAACAGACCAACTATAAAGGAAAACCCATCAAAATCACAACAGACTTCACGACCCAATCCATCAAATCAAGAAGAGCTTGGAATGAAGCATTCCAAGCCCTGAAAGAAAATAACCTCCAATCCAGATTGATGTACCCTGCAAAACTACCTGTCAAAATTAATGGAGAAACAAGATTCTTCCATGACAAAGAGTAACTGGGGGAGTTGATGACCACCAAATTAGCCCTACAAAAATACAGAAAAATAGCATGGCAGACATGAGGCACTAACATAGATGGCCTTCAAACACTAACAAAAGAAACACAGGCAGAGTAGATCGGGAGATAAGGTTCATCAAGATGCTCTGTATAGGCAATATAATCAAACTGAAAGAGGGTTTATGGACTGAAAGTCACAGATGAGAAAAGAATGCTTTATTTGACAGGGAACCAGAGAGAAATAGGGATAGACTGCCCAGCATCTGCAGATGATTTGGAAAGACATGACACTTTTGTGCAGTGGAGAAATACTCAGCTATAATGAAGGTAAACTTTGAGGTTTTTGCAGGTAAAGGAATACAACTTAAGATCAAGCTCAGGGGTAATAATGTTGAGAATCACTTAGGTAAATAGTGAGTTGCCACCCTAACTTAAAAACTAAAGGAGTTAGTGGGATACCAAATGTACAATGCACCCTGTGAAAGTGAAAGAGGAGGAATTGCCTAAAAAGGAAACACAGAGGACATTGTTAATGTTGTATCATGATTTAAAAGCCATGTTGTTCTCATCTTTCTGTTTAGTTTGGTTATATTCTGTTCCAGTCTGTCTACTTGTACTAGATTTGAAGCATAGACAGCTATGCCAAAAATAGCAGGGTATACTATGGTAACCATTTCCTATTAACTTAATCTGAAGCCCTGTATTACTTATAGACTCATTATGACTGATTTTATTTGAATCTGGTTTGTTAATTCACTGTCTTTTCTTGACTGATTTTATTTGAATCTGTTATATTTGACAGTATCAATTCCTGGAGTATAGGCAACTACTCTGAAGACAATAGATTCACTAGGGTACCCATTCTGGTTTGACTATTACCTGCTTTCAAAGTTCTATAATGTTTCCAATCTTTTGTTTTTATTGATATTGTTCTGCACAACTACCTTCAATTTTACTATGCCAGATGATACAGCAAATTCTACTGAAAATAACAAAAGACATCATAGTAACCATGTTAGATCACCTTGTATTATGGTTTTAATCATGTACTATGCCCATGATTTGTTTTGAATGACCCCATTTAGTTTTCTGTCTCATTTGGTTTTATTCTTTTCAAAACAAATAAATATGGGGTACTTTTATCCAAGGAG
>PVLA01009776.1:0-70929 GCA_004027455.1 Hydrochoerus hydrochaeris
GTCAACGCAGCCGGCTTCACAGCATGAACAATCAGCTCCGAAACCCTTGGCAGAGCGCAGCTCATTTGTTTAGCCCCTGATTCCGGCTTCAGGACGCACCCACTGACCCCAGGGAATGGCTGCCCAGCAGGAGACAGTCTCACCTGCGCGGTTTTCCAGCAATGCAAAAGTTTTCACAAATGCTAGCTGGGAAATTCCACATCAACTGTGAAGGTGCACTGGGCACGTGGAAGGTTTTTAAATTTTAATTTAGCAGATTTCGCTAAGTTTTTAGAGGCCAACACCAAATGATTGTTCCCCAAGTCTCTGTGGTGTGAAGTTTCCACCTCACGACCATCAGAATGGGAGATACCACGTGCAAAAATAGCTGCTGTGGAAGGACAGAGGGGTGCAATGAGGGGGACTGGGGAGGCGCCCCAAGGAGGGGAGCAAGTGGAGGGCGGGCGGGGGAGGGGTGAGGGCACAGGTGCGACAGGTGCCCTGGAGCCGGCTGGAACCAGGTGCAATGGGAGGACCAGAGAGGACAGAGCTGTGGCCGCCCCACGCGGTGAGAGGGACACGGGTCCACGCTAAGCCAGGTGACTGGTGGGGCCGGGGAGGTACCTGGACAAGAGCTCCCAGGCTGAGAGGCGGGCTCCAGCGTCTCCTCCCTGGTGATGGTGAAGACAGGCCCACCTGCCAGGTCCGCCCGAGGCTCACAGGTGGGCACGGGGCTCGTGTGGCTCAGTGCCTGGTATTAAGCAGATGCCATAGAATCAACAGGTCCACCTGTGTGAAGGTGGCCGCACATCAAGAGCGTGAATTCACGAAGGCACTTAAAGCAGTGCCCTGTGCATAGCAGGTGCCTGAGGAACGCTACCGGCTGAGACTGGCACTTGGGACCTTCCAGTTCCGCCCGCTCCCAAAGTGCCCTCCAGTCAGAGAAAACTGGCCTCAGGGTCTAAGTTAGGAATGGGGTAGGACGGGAGTGATTCAGGGCTTCCTGCCCATCTGGCAGAGCGCTGCATAAGGGACCAGAATTTGAGATTTGAACCCTGGAACTGCTGCGTGACCTCTGGTAAGCACCCTGCCCTCTCTGAACCTTGGTTTCCCTGTTTGTCCACCAAGCCTGGGCCATGGCGCCCTGCGAGATGCCAGCCCCGAACAGGGCTATGAGCAGTCCCTCTGTCCCCGTGGTGCCAGCCCCTCCTGCCTCCTGAGCGGCAGGCCCGCCTGCCCGGCTCAGCTGTGCCGGCGAAGCAGCCAATCTGTTTACTGAACTGGCTGACCCCTTCCGGGAACTCGGCCTGGGCTTCCCAGAACTCTGGTATTAATGACCCGGAGCCACATGACAAGAGCATGACACAGCACTTTTGGGCACAAGGCAGGGCCCAGAGGGGCGCGTGGGGGGCCCCAGCCCAGCCCCCCACCCCCAGCCCGACCAGCTGGTGAGTCACCCGGGCCTCCCGCAGCTCCCGTCGGCCCCAGCGCTTTCCCACCCCACCAGGGCCACCCAGGACCCTGGACCTTTGCCCTGTGACCTTGGGCTGGTCGGGCTGCCCTTGGTGGCTGTGCAGGGCGGGGCGAGGACCCCGGGGCTCACTGCGCTCCCTGTGGACCGCACCGCACCGGGGAAGGGCGCGTCTTCATTCGCGCCGGTTCAGTGCGGAGACGCCGTGTGACCCCCTTGACAGAAGGAGAAACTGAGGCTCGGGAGAGGAGCATATTCTCCTGGGAGTGCAGAACGAGCACAAGCAGGGTGCCCAAGCAGGGGGTGGGCCCCAGATGACCCTCTGTGGCAAGGGTGATGTCATTTCACTGGGCTGCTTTGCAGTGGGGGAAACTGAGTCACAAAGACTGTGCAACCCACCCAAGGTGCTCGGCACCACGACAGTGCTCAACGCTGTGGGTGGCACCTGGGTGTCGGAAGTTCAAATCCTGGTACATCCTTACTCAGGCTGCCGAGCCTGGCCCCGTGGCCGCTGCACTGTGCCTCAGTTTCCCCGCCTGTCCAACCTGCCCCTGGACCCTGATGGGCTCTGTGATTGCTGGCTCACGCTGGCACCTTCTCCGGCCCAGCTCTCCTGAGCCATGGTGGGGTCAATCTAGCCCGCCGCTGGCCCGCCCTGCATTCCCTGCCACCCCTGGGCAAGGTGCCCGCGGTGGTTTTTATGAGCCTGGGAACCAGACAGGCTCCAGGGCTCTGAGGGGGCACCGTGGGGGTATGAGTGGGGCCCCTGGGTTCCCAGCCCTGGGTTTGGGGCTGGCAGCTGGGACTGGGCAAGACTTTGATGCTCTCCTCATCCCACAACTGTTGTTTGAGCACTTGCTGTGTACCTGACCCAGGTGACAGGCGATCAGCAATGTCTCTGCCCTCGTTCTGGTGGAGGATACGGCTGTGGGCACCCAGACAGATGTGGTGATTGCCAAGGACAAGGACACAGGGACAAGCAGGGGGTGTGGGAGCTGGGCAGGTCAGAGAGGGCTTCTCTGAAGAGGTGACATGTAGCGTGGGCCCAAGGAGGAAGATCGGGCCCCTGGGGAAGAGATGTCTAGTAGGAGGACCTTCAGACAGTAGGTGCAAAGGCCCTGGGGTAGGAACAGGCTTGGGGGGATTCTGGGAAAAGCGAGAAGGTCAGTGATGGAATGAGGGAGAGAGAGACTAAACATGATGCTGGGGCTGCCGGAGGGCTCTGGGCCAGGTCAGCAGCACCTGTGGGACACAACCAGGGAGGGGACCCACATGACCTGGTTTGGGCCACAGGAGAGTTTCACCCATGACTGTGTTAGAATTTGTGCCCTTTCAATGGAGGAGGTGAGACTCAGGCTGAGGTAATGCAGAAAGCTGGGACAGCATGGGAACAAGAAAGATGTGCTGTGTCCCAGTTCAGGCTGATGCCCCCTGAGGATCAGGAAGCGAGAGGGGCAGCAGAACGGGGCCCTAGCTCTGCCGTGGCCTCGGCGCTGCGGCCTGGTGGGGTGGATAGTGTCCTGGGACGGCCCGAGACTGGCCCATAATCCCGTTGCCCTCGTGGGACCCATGGTCCGGGGCAAGGGCAGTCAGGAGAGGGGCCAGGGACACAGGTGGGAAGGGCCTGGCTCCTGTCCCAGTTCTGGGCTGTCCTGACTGATTCACCTCGAGGAGCCTCATTGTCCCCACCTGTAGGCCCCACGACACCTGGAGAGACAGCGCCACAGCCCCATCACCCACAACTGGATCATTCTGAATTTTGCAGTGCCTCCTATGTGCCAGGCACTGGGCTGTGTGGTGGGGATGTGGCAGTGACAAGTGTCCTGCCCTGGCACTGCTGACGGGGCAGGAGGTGTGGAGCCAGGCCCCCAACTTCCTGTCTGGTGGCTTTGGGGAGCTGCTGTACTTTTCCAAGCCCGCTCTGTGAAATGGGCTCATTGGGGTTCCCTCAGAGTTGCCATAGGGACCGACCAGTCCCTAGAGGATCTTGGTGCACAAAAGGCGCCCAGATGGAGGGAGGTGGACAGTAAGTGAACGTGCATGTGTGGGAAGCGTCTGCTGGTGAGAAGCGACGGTACCAGGTACCAGCTCGGGGCGCCAGAAGGGTGTGTAGTGCCTCCTTTGTCTCCTGCTGAGCCAGCCTGGGGCATGACAGGGGCCTGAGCTTTGGTGTTTGCCAGGAAGACAGGAAGTTGGGTCTGCTGAGTTTTGGGGTAGGGGCCAGCAGAGATGTCCCCTTGCCCCCCACTCCCACACCCCACCCCAGTGTCCTCTGCAGCCTGGGTGGCTGGGATGAGCTGGGACCTGCCCAGCGGGTCCCCAGTAATGATCTCATTACACAGGTGTCTGGCAGCCCAGTGTGGGGAGCTCGGGGCCCCAGGGGCCGCGTTCACATGGCGCCTGGCCAGCCTACCCCAGGCCCTTCCTCGTCTTTTGTGAGTCTGTGCCCAGGGCGAGTGGGTGGGGGAGAGGGGCGGGCATGAATCCACCTGGCACCCGGTGAAAGGAGGGAAGCCAGGGACGGGGCGGGGTCGGCAGGGCGCTGGGGGTGCACATTTGTGCGGGATGGGGTGTCAGGGAGCTGCGAAGTTCCCGCAGAGGAGGTGCAGCCAGCCCGGGCGTGGCTCACCTGGGCAGTGTGCGTGCATTCGATTGCTTTGTCTGCACCCAGGGGCGGGACCAGGCTGTGGCCCTGGGCCTGGCGACATCAGAACCAGCCCTGGGCTAGCCCTTGGCTCTGCTGTTGTCCCAGAACCCCATGTCCACAACGCTGTGGACAGTGCTTAATTGTGTGCTTCAGAGTAGCTGGGAGAGGGTTTGTGTGTTTCCCGCACAAAAAAAAAAAAGATAAATGTTCCGAGGTGACAGATACTCGGTGACCCTGACCTCACCTACCTCAGTGCGTATGTGAAAGAATTACCACCCTGTCCTTCACACACCAGGATAGAGGTGGCAATTAACAATCAAATGCATTAACATACAGAGTTTCGAATCCTGAAGGAGACAGCCAAGACATCCCAATATCTCAGTGACGTTTAGATAGAAAAAAATAAGGCAGAGGAGAGAGAGAGGAAGAGAGAGAAACACAGACAGAGACGAACAGGAGTAGGGTGGGGCCAGGAGGGCTGTGCTGAGAGTGTGGCCTTGGTGGAGAGCCTGGAAGGTGACCCCCCCCCCCAGACCCAGATCGGGAGAAAGATTTCTGGGAGGGAGGAATGGCAGTGCAAAGGCCCTGAGGCAGGGCCCAGCTTGGCAGGTTTGAGCCCTTGTTGGAGGAGGGAATGGGAGTGGGAGTGGGAGGCCAGGGCAGTTCAGGGGGCCCGTGACGCAGATGGGACTCTGCCAGGGCGGAGGGGTTGAGGAGTGCCGGGCCGACTGCGTGCTGTGGGAACATTGGCTGTCAGAGGTGCAGACAGGAACGTGGGCTGCTCAATTTGTGTTTGAACCCATTTGCCTGAGTTCAAACCCCCTGGATCCTGGAGCCTGTTATTAAGCTGGCTGCACCCTGGGGCTTCTTTCTCCCCAGACAGGGCCTGGCCCGCCTGCCCCCAGGTCGACCTTGGCCCCCAAGAGGGAGCAAAGGTGGGGCTGCTGCGCTCCCCCTGCTTCAGCCCCGGCACCTTGAGGAGCCCAGGCTGCTGCCTGGAGCCGGGGGAGAGCGGAGCAGCCACCCTGCCCCTCCACGATGCCCAGAGCGGGAACAGCGTGTCCCTGGTCCTCAAGGGAGCCGATGACAGTGTCCACCAGTGTCTGTCAGCATGCGGACCCTTCCCATTTCCTCCTCTGTGTGAAGTGGCTCCTAGTCCGCTTCTGGGCTGGTCAGAGAACAGAGCTGGGTCCGGTGTGGAGGCTGCACTTCCTGGTGTTGGACAGGAAGAATACCCGACAGGCAGGCAGCGAGTTTCCCATCACCGGAGGCGTGCAAGTGGATTCAGACTGTAGTGTTCATTGGCTGACAAGAGGAGGGGTTTGTGTGGCTAAGAAATAACTCCTTTCTAGCCCTGTGATTGCACAGGACCTCTGTCCAATCCTCTGCTCAGGCCTCAGTTTCCCCAGCTATAATAATAATATTAATAATAAAAGAAATGATAAAAGAGTGGCTTTGTTAAGGAAGGCTCCTGCTGCCCACCTTCTGGGCTCCCCTGCTCTCTGGAGGCTGCTACAGCACTGACCTGAGGCCCTGGCCTCCTGGAGCTGTCTTCTGCCCTTTGCTGTGACCAGAGACCCCTGACCATGGCCCTCTTTCCTCAGGTGTTTGCAGAGTTGTGACCATCAGATGGTAGATTGCCTGCTTTCTATGGTTTACATCTCCCACTGCCTCTGTGGTGCAAAAAAAAAAAATACTGTGGGACCCATTTCACAGATGGGGAAATCGAGTCTCGAAGAGGGCAAGTCCTTATCCAAAGCCACACGGATCGGTGTGGATGCGGAGGAGCCAGGACTCCATCTCAGGTTAAGTGGCCTTTAACGTCACTCGCCTTTCCTGGTGCAGCTTTTTCATCTTCCAGGCCTTGCTCAGCAGCTGCCTCCTCCTGGCAGCCCTCCTTGATTCCCTGCCTCCGGACCCCCCTACCTGCCCTCACACCCCTGCGACCTCAGGGCTGCAACCAAAGGGTGACAGTGGCCCCTGAACACAACCCCGCCGCAAGCCAGAGCCAGCGCCACCAAGGCCGCAAACACTGTGGCCCAAAGGTGTGCTGTGTCCTTCCGTGTCCCGTGCCTCCCGCTCTACTTCCCCACCCTGGCTGCAGGCGACCGCCCCTCGGCTCCCTGAACAGGATTCCTTTCCCTGTGGAATCGGTGAGCCTACTCCTTGCTGCCTTCCTTATCCCTGCACCACGGGTTTGGGACTCGTCCACATTGCCGCCACCGTGGCCTTTTATGCGGGGCAGGGTTGCTGTCTTATGTATCTCTCGATCGCCAACACCTAGTACAAGGCTGGGCATCCAGGAGGTGCCTAATAAATGCACATCGACTGCCTGGAAGGGCTGAGGAGGGGCCGTGTTGTGGGGAGGAGCAGGCAGAGAGGAGCAGAGGCTGGCTCAGCAGCGGCAGCTGGGGAGGACCTGGTGGCCCAGCCGTCTCCGCGGGGCGTGGGGCCGGTTCATCCTGGCTGGCCAAGGGGGCGCTCAGTGGCGCCTCTGTCTGACGTGGGCACTGGGCTGGCTGCTCCGGGCTGCTCAGTGCCCAGCTGCGGCAGGCAAGTGGCCGACCAGCCCTCCCCAAACCAGTCTGACTCCTTTGAGCAGTTTCTGCGGCTGAGTAAGAGCGACGGGGAGGCCTCGGAGGAGGAGGAGGAGAGGGAGGATCTTTAATTAGCGAATATCATGGGGAATTTCCACTTCAGGCCCCATCAGGCTGGGCAGAAGTGCCCACAATTACTCAGGTACCAGCCTCAGTCTCCACAGCTCAGCGCACCCAGGGGCTTCCAGGTCGCCATCTCAGGCCGGAGTGGCATCAGGCTGGAGCGGGAGGGGGCAGGGGATGAGGAGCTGCAGCTGGGACCCAGCCTGCAGCCCAGATGCGTGCTGCTTCCTGCACCCGGCTTTGCTGATGGGACCAGGTGGCCCATTTCTGGGCTGAAAAACTGAGGCTGGGAGACACGCAGTTGGCTGAGGCCTCACGGGGTCGCCAGGGAGCAAGGAGGGCTTAGAGCTGCGGTCCTTTTGGAGTGACTCCTGCAACAATGAGTCTTTGATCTTTATTGAGCACCTACTGTGTGCTATGTTCAGTGCTCAGCTCCAGTGGGTGAAAAAGAACTGGGTCCTGGACGCACAGGGTGCAGCCGTCTTACCTCATGATGGAAAATCTAGGGGGGTTGGCAGAGACCATCTTGTGGGACTTTGGTTTCTTGTTTGGCCCAGACCCATATTCCCTAAGCGGCACCCGAGGGATGGAGTCTCGGGGTGCTCACAGGGCAGCTGTGGAGGGAAAGGTCCCACGCACCAGGCATTCTGGGAACCGCAGGAGGAACAACCATTATGTCTGCTGCAGCCTCTCGCGCCCCTCATGTGCCCGTCTGGAGGATCGGATCAGCGAGTCATCCTCTGCGATGTGTCAGCACAGTGCACACTCTCCCTGTCCCTGTGGATTGAGCTTGGGTGCCACTTCCCCAAAGAGCCTTCTCTAAGTGCTCAGGTGGACCCGAGCATCTTTCTGGGAAAGCACCTGCCCGGAACTCCCTGCCACCTCGTCATGTTTTCCACGCTGGGCTGTAACTATCCGTTCCCAGCTCTGCCCGGGAGCTTCTGGAGGGCGGGGTGCCTGTGACTCACCCCTGGGTTCTGGTATAAGGACCAGGATGGCAGGTGGAGGAGGATTTGGTGTGGGAGGATCCGTGACGGCTTGATGGATGGGTGGATGGCAGAATGGACGTGTTAAAGACTGTACATGGGTGGACGTGAACCATGGAGGGGTGACATGAAAAGAAAGAAATGAAAGGATAGATGAATCAATGAATGAGATGAAGAATCAAATTAACAAGTGGGTGAACAAATAGTGGATCAACAAGCAGACAGCTAGGTGGGAGCGCACGGCTGAGTAAGGGAATGAATGTGGGCGATGAACTGTGGTTGGATGATTTCCCACGGAGTACTGGGAATTAGCGATGGATGAATATATAAGCATATAAACAAGTAAATAAATGAAAGAATGAGCTGAACGATCAATTAACATATAGCTAGAAGAATAGGCATAGAAAGCGGTGAATAAATGCATGGATTGTTGATACCAGGAGTGAAGAGGTGAATGAATAGATGGGTGCATGAACCAATGGGTGAGTAAGTAGATGAGACAATGGATGCAGGCATGGGGAGGCAGATGGATGGATGGGTGGATGGATGGATGGGTGGGTGGATGGATGGATGGATGGGTGGATGGATGGATGGGTAGATGCATGGGGAGGCAGATGGATGGATGGGTGGATGGATGGATGGATGGGTGGGTAGATGGATGGGTGGGTAGATGCATGAGGAGGCAGATGGATGGATGGGTGGATGGATGGATGGGTGGATGGATGGATGGGTGGATGGATGAGTAATTGCATGAGAGGCAGATGGATGCATGCATGGATAGATGGGTGGGTGGGCCTGTGGCAGTGGGAGAGTGGGTGGGTGAGGAATGGGTGGTGAATGAATGAGTAGGTGGGTGAGCAGATGGGGTCGTGAGTAGAGGATGGATGGATGGATGAAGGTTTGGGTAGATGGGGGTGCATGGGTGAGCGAATGCATGCCGCGCTGTGAATTGAGGTCAGGGAGGCAGGAAGATCTCTGTGCTCCTCCTTGATGCAGCAGTTATATCAAGATTTTGGAGTTTAGAAGTTTTGTGAAAACTATGAATCATCTCTCAGTAAACTGCATAGACACAAAATGTTGTTACTAATTTTATGGGGGGTCACTGAGCCTAGGAGCCACCTGCAGACCCTAGGTGAGGAGTCCCCTTCAGTGTACTGGATTTCTTTCCGTCCTTGAGCCCTGATCTTGGGGAGGAGCCCAGGCCCAGAGAGTGAAAGTGGCTGAGGGGGACGGGGCTCCCGGAGGGCGGCACGGTGCGCTTTCCGCAGCCCCCGTGCCGCCCGCCCGGGAGAGGACTGGGGGGGAAGATTGCTGCGGCTCCTTCGGCAAGTGTGTAGAGCTCTCAGGGGTACGACTGCATTTTAATCCAGTTTCTAATACGGAAGGGCTGGGGTGGGGCTGCAGGACCCCAGGGTGCGCCTAAAGCAGATGTAGGGGATCAGGGAGGGTTTGGGAAACCCCAGACCTCCAGGTGGGTCCTGAGGGCGGCAGATGGGAAACACGCAGAGCTGGGAGCTCCCTAGGCAGAAGCAGTGGTCTGCAGAGGCTCAGCAGGAACAAAGGTCGTCCTGCCCTGGAGAGAGAGGTGGGAGGTGGCTGGGGGTGGGGACTTCCTTGGGAAGGCGACACGGAGCTCCTGGCAGCTGCAAGAAATAGTGTCACCAGCTGGCTGTGCCAAGGCAGGGACCCCAGCAAGGAGGCAACTGCAGTCACCTCGGAGGGGGCCTGAGGCAGGCATGGTAACCAAGCGGGTTAGAAGGGTGGATGGACAGGCAGCGAGGACGTGTTTCTGCTATGGGCAGTGATGGTTCTGCCCTGAGAGGGGAAATCGAGGCAAAGGAGTGTTTGGGGGGAAGGTGCTGAGTTCAGTTAGGTTCTGTTTTGCAGGGTACCTGGGAGCCAGGAGGAGGCATTAGGGAAGCATGTGGACCTGTGGCCAGAGGCCGAGGCCGCCAACTGGATGGGGGCGGAGCCCAGGCCCAGATCCCACAGGGCAAGAGAAATATTCACTCAGCAAACCCTGCAAGGAGCCTGCCCGCTGCTGAGACCTGCAGGAGGCCCTGGAGCCTGGCAGAGGGGGGGCCTAGGGTGGGGTCCGTTCCTCTGTGGGCTCTGGCTGGGTGCTTCCCCCAGGCTGCAGGTTTCTCATCTGAAAATCCATCCCAGGGGTTGGGGTGGAGGCTCAGCCTGTGGCTCTGAGCATGGCGTCACCTGGTCCAGGGGCCGGAGAGAGGACACAGGGTCTCCTGGCAGCACACCACAGCTGTGTCCCACACGGGACCCGAGGCCTCAGTCCCTGCCCAGGCCCCTTCTACCTTCTGTCCAGCTGGCGCCAGCGTGTGGGGAGGCTGGTCCCATGGGGTGTAGGAGGGGACCAGATGACAGCCACTTCCCCATGGCCCTCAGAGTCCTGGCCACGGCTCCAGCCTTCAGCCCCCACTCAGGATGGGGCGGATTTGCTCCCTGCTGGCCAACTGGGGGACGAAATACAGGCCCTGGGCCACGCCCCGCTGGGGACTCTGCTCCGGCCACTAGTGTTTCATATGAGTGGAGGTAACACTGAAGCGTGTGGGCGCTGCAGGGCACCTGGGCTCCTGGCTCCGTGAGATGAAGCAGCAGGGGTGCCCTGACCTGTCCCTAAGAGGCCACCCTTGTGTGAGGTGTGTGTCCCGGCCCCCGCCCCTCCAAACTAGGCCCAGTGGCAGCTGCTGTCTGCCGCTCACCACCCGCTCCTTTTATACCGTGCCTGTCTCTCTCTGTGACCAGGCCTGAGACTGTTGCCCCTGGTGCCTCGGGGACACTGCTGGCCTCTCTGCCCGAAAGGTCCTGTGCCATGCACTGGGGACCGAGGCTTGGCTGGGGCAGGGTGCACATCCACTCAGGACCTGTCAGCTGGGCACGCTGCACTCTGCAGCTTATCCCCAAGGCATGCTGGGGAGGTCGGGCCAGGCTGCGCTGCGGGCCAGCTGGCCGGGGGCGGGACCGGCGGGGTGGGGGGAATGTCAAGGCCAGGAGCAGTGGGCCCTGGGTCCTCACTGCCATGGTACTGGCTGAAGGGTGGGGCGGAGGAGCGCGGGCAGAATACCTGAAGACCTGCGTTCCTACCCGGAGAGGCTGTGTGTCCAGGGTCGCTCACCTGACCTCTCTGAGCTCTAGGGTAAGCACAGACCCCAGCAGGCAGCCGCCTGTGTGGATTCCTGGTAAGCGGCGGTCTGGAGCAGAGACAAAAATCACTGATTCTGGGGCCAGACTGACCTCTCATTTGGAAGCTGGTGACCCCGGGCAAGTTACTTCTCTGTCCGGAAAGAAAGGTCATGACAAACCCAGTCCCAGACAAGCCCTCGCCAGATTTTCTGGGGAAAAGGAAATCCATTGATTGAACAGATATTTATTGGACACTTCCTGTGAGTCAGCACTAGGCACCCAGCAGGCTTTAAACTGTCAGACGTTTCTGCCCCATGAAGTTTACTCTTTCATAGATCAAGCAGTCAATAAACAAGATAAATAAACTGCATATTATACAGGTTGGTACTATACAGAGAAATAAGGCAGAAAAGGGAGAGGGGGTTGAAACAAATGGGCAGGGGACAGCTTCAGGAAGCAGGTGACATCTGAGCCATGAGCTACAGGAAGTAAGGATGGAGCCATGCTGGGAAAGAGTGTTCTGGGGAACGAATGGCAAGTACAAAGGCCCTGCGGTGGGTGCATGGAAGGCTTGTGTGGGTGCATCTGGAGATGCTGGTGTGGTGTGGCACAGTGATAGAGGGAGAGGGAGTCAGGATTGTGGAGATGACTGTGCAGCAGGAACTTGTGCTGTTACAAAGATTTTAGCTTTTGTTTCCTTGGAGGTAGGGGCCATGGAGGGTTCTCAGCAGGGGAGCGGCATGGTCTGGCTAGGTTTTCTTGGACCTCTCTGGCCATGAATGCAGGTGAGCCAGAGGGAGAAAAGTGAGGGTGGGGGCTGGGGATTTAGCTCAGTGGCATAAGTGCCTGCCTTGCAAACACGAGGTTGTGAGTTTGATCCCCAGTACCGATTAAAAAAAACCAAAAAACTGAGGGTGGGGAAGGGAGGCCTGTGCCCCTGGAGGGCTGGGACACCCCTCAATGGACTCTCTGCCCAATGGCTAGTCCAAGGGTGGGACTGGGCCTATGACCTCCATGTGCCTGCTGTGTGACCTTGGGTAGGTCACATGCCGTCTCTGGGCCTTGGCTTTTCTGCTCTGTAAAGTCACCAGGCGAGGACCTCCGTGCAATCCCCTGTGCATGTGGGGCCACGCATTTGGAGACTGACTGTGGCCAGACGTCCTGGCCAGCCCTTGCCTCAGTTTCCTCATCTGTGAGATGGGACAATCGTGTGGCTGTCTTGGCAGAGTGGCCGTCACGATGACGTGAGTGTAATGGGTGCCGACGGGCTGTCTGGCCCCTCAAGTGCACTCTGTGCTTTTGCCTTCAAGATTTAAATGCAGAATTTACTTCATTTAAAACCATCAAATCATCAACGATCTATCAATAGTCCCATGAAATCTTTGTGGTTCTTCCAGTCAAACAAATGCCCATTTGGTTTAACATCACTTAATAAATTAATGAGATGAAGGAGAACATTTTAGGCCTCAGGATAACCACTTCGACCGCAGCATGTGTCTCTTTGTTTTTTTTCTTTTTGTTTTTTGTTTTTGAGGCAGGGTCTCGCTCTGTAGCCCAGGCTGACCTTCAACTCACAGCAACCCTCCTGCCTCAGCCTCCTGAGTGCCAGGATTACAAGTGTGCAACAGCATACCCAGTGTGAGCACAGATCCTTCTAATGAAGGGCCAGGGGCGAGTGACGGGGGGGGAGTGTTAGGAAAGTGTGGTCGTGTGCCGGGTGACCTTCCCTTCCTCTCAGATCTCAGCTCTTCTCTAACCGCGGTGGCTCGCTCTCCGCCTGGCTCGCTCCTGGCTCTCTGCTTCGGCTCAATCCCATCCCTGCTGCTATTTATTAAGCACCTCCTGTATGCAAAGTGATGTTGGTGCCTCCCTCTGTCCTGGCAGGGAAACAGGGGCTGCCATCTCCGGGGAGAGGACAGTGGAGCCGGGGGGCAGGGCCGGGGATGCTGCCCGGCAGAGGAGGAAGTGGGGGCTGGGCTGGCCGGGCTGACGCAGCTGTGATGTCAGAGCCAGGCCACAGGCGGCAGCTGGCCCAGGGCTCATGGTGCCCTCTCGGGCGGGCGGGTGGCAGGCAGCGGGGCTGGCCAGATGCCTCCCCGGCTCCTCCCTCCACCCCCCTTAACCCCTTCCCAGCCTCCCTTTCCCAGACAACCATCCCCCGGGCCTGGCCTTGCCCGCAAGATTCCCAGATTTCACAACTGGGGCTGGCGCTGAATCATGTACAGTAAGTCCAGAGAGAGAAACTCCCGGCTGCCTGGCGTCCCCGCACAGGATGGCCGCCAAGCCTGCCTCCCTCCACGGGCCCGGTGGCAGCCCGGGATCGTCCCTCTGGGCTGCTGACCGGCTTGGGGGTGTGGGGCAGGGCACACCCCTTCTCTGGGGTGGGGGAGGGCACGGTTTCTAGAAGCCCTGAGGCTCTGGCGCTCTGCGTTGCAGGTCACAGATCGAGCTGGCCCCGCATCTGTCAGGGCTGCCACCAAATGGCCGGTGACCTGGACGAGAGCCTGGCTGTGACTCTAAGCCACAGAGTCTTCATCTGGGAAGTGCTGGGACCGAGCTCCTCAGGTCACAGCGAGGGCAGGGCAGTGGTGTGTGTGGCCCAGCACAAGAAGGACCTGGTGCACCAGGTCCTCGCAATGTCACGTGTAAGACCCTGGGGACATCGGCCAGTCCTCGAGAGCTGTCCCTCCCAGGACGCCTGCCCACGTGATGCGAATTCCTCTTGCCTTTTGAAAACATCTTCATTACATCAGCAAACACTGACCGTGCACCGTGTTCCAGGGTTCTGGGTCCCAGAGACACAGCAGCGAACAAAACAAAACATGTCGCATGGAGCCTGCGTTCTCCTTGAGGGACTTGGGAACTCGAGATCATTTTCACAAGTGATCAGGGCGCTGAAGGACAGACACAAAGCATGGGGCTGGGGTGGCGGAGGGAGCCCGGGTGCCCTCCTTGGATGCCTGGATAGACAGCAGAGGCCACGGGACACCTGGGTCAGGATGGGGCTCCTAGCGGAGTAGCTGCCCCAGAAAGTGCCCTTGAGGGACAGCGTGGGGAGCCCTGAGGGCTGGATATGGCCTGCTGCTGCCTCCAGGGGTCTGTGGGGTAGCTGCCTGGCAAGGCTGTCTCTCTCCATCGGGATCCTGGCCTGGGAGCTGCTGCCCACAGTGGGAAGCCTTTCCCCAGTCCTCTGAGGCCAGGCGGCAGCAGGGACTCGGGACTCTGACTCCTTCCCCAAGGTAGGGCACCCGGAGCGCTTTGGGTCCTGTTGGATGGGGAAGCTTGGGGCATCTGGCGAGGGGCCCTCTCTACCTCTCACAGTGCATGGGCTCTGTTTTAGCACCTCTGGTCTCAGTGTGCCCACCTGTCAGATGGGCACGGGCCACCTGCTGGAGGGACTGGAAGGGGTGGGGGTGCTGGTCTCCAGATCCACCTTCATGAGGGAGCAGACTCTGTGTCCCCGCCTGTACCGGGAGGGTGGGGGTGCATGTGTGCGTGTGTGCCTGTGTGTGCATGTGTGCATGTGTGTGTGTGCATGTGTATGTGCGTGTGCCTGTGTGTGTGCCTGTGTGTGCGTGCACGTGTGTGTTTGTGTGTGCCTGTGTGTGTGTGCGTGCGTGCCTGTGTGAGTGCATCTGTGCGTGCCTGTGTGTGCAAGTGTGCATGTGTGCCTGTGTGTGTGTGCGTGCCTGTGCGTGCAAGTGTGCGTGCGTGCCTGTGTGTGCACCTGTGTGTGTGCACGTGTGCCTGTATGTGCTTGTGTGTGCCTGTGTGAGTATGAAGGGGACAGTGGGAACCAAGACTGAGGAGCTGCAGGGCCATGTGGCTCTGTGCTCCCTGGCTGTAGCAGTGTCCTCAAGGACAATCCGAGAGTCATTCATTATTTTCTGTAGAAAAGCCCCCTTCACCGTTTTCCTTCAGGCTGAGGAGGCTGAGACAGCTGACAGCGTGGCCAGCTGCGTCACTTGTGGCTTCACAGGGGCACAGCCACCGTGTCCAGGCCAGGCCAGGCCCTTGGCCCTGTCCTACAGATGGAGCCGCAGGGCCCCGAGGAGCAGCAGACCCAGGATTTGCAATGTGGTCTCACTAAACTGCCCAGGCTGGCCTCGAACTTGTGATCCTCCTGCCTCAGGCTCCTTAGTAGCTGGAATTGCAGGTGTGCATGGCTGTTCTTGCATCAGAATGGGGATTTGAACCCTGAGCCTGGGTGGTTTCTGCATGCTGACACCATGCCAGCTCTCATCAGTGCTGCAGGGGGTCTTGAGGCCAGTTTTGGGGTCAAAGAGAGACTCTCAAGGCGTATTAGTTGCCCACCTCTTACCTGCAATTGCCCAGGGTTGAACCAGAGGCTCGGGCATCTCTGGCTGGGACTCCTGCCCATGGGGTAATTACCTGCCCGGTTAGTGGCACCTACTTCCTGCACCTTTCCGGCAGCAATTAACCCTCACTGCACCCTTGGAAGTCTACACTCCAGGGAGACATATTATTAAGCCCATTTTAAGAGTAGGTAAACTGAAGCATAGCCCATTGCGGCCTGGAAGCCTGTTGTTCCCTATGACTCAGCAGCTAACTAACTTCTGCTTTCTTCCCACAGGAAGCAGTGTCTGGCCAGCACCTCCAACAGGGTCTTACCTGGGACAGGTCCTGGAAGACCTGGGGGCCCTGCTTCTCCTCTTCTGCCTCCCAGAGGCACAGGGGAATGAGTTCCAAGCCAACGGAAGGGCTGGAACCCCGAGACAAATCCCTGGCCTTCTCCGGGTCTCAGTTTCCTCCTTGGTAACAAAGGGCTGATCTGCCCCTCCTGTAATTTTGTTCTAAGCATGAAGCACAGGACCCACCTATGGTACGGCTCCTCTCCCTGCTGGGCCACACTGGCTTCCTCACTGTTTCTTGGACTCACCAAGCCCCTTCCTACCTCAGGGCCTTTGTATGTGCAGTGCCATCTGCCTGGAATGTCCTGCCTTCCATTCTCCCTGGGGCTGGTGCTTC
This sequence comes from Hydrochoerus hydrochaeris, assembly GCA_004027455.1. NCBI lineage: Eukaryota > Metazoa > Chordata > Mammalia > Rodentia > Hydrochaeridae > Hydrochoerus > Hydrochoerus hydrochaeris. The sequence goes on from PVLA01009776.1 coordinate 15,877, forward strand.
TCACCTGTCTGGACTCAACTGTCACCTCCTCAGCCTAGAGCACCCCCCTTCCATCTTCCTGGTGAATTGACGGAGTATCTCACTCTTCTTTGTGTCATTCTCAGCTCCACAGGCAGACTTTTATCTGTCTGATTGACAAGTGTTTCCCAGAGTTCAGCATGGTGCCTGGTGTACAGTAGGTGCTTAAGAAACGATTACTTCCTCCACATCCTTCCTCGAGAGCTCCACGTCTGCTGAGAGCTGCTTTTCACCTGTCTGGTCCCTCATCCCACTTTGGGGACAATCAGGAAGGATCCAGGTGGTGGGAAATCCACAGATGACAGGCTCTCGGGGTCCCTGGGCAGCCAGTGTGGGGTGTCCTGAGGCCTTGGGTACAGACACCCTGGTCCCTGCTGCTGTGTCCTGCTCCCCCTGGGGTTTGTGGGCTCCTGCTGGGCAGGTCTCCAGAGCCATCCCCACCCCCGCACATCTGTCAGCACCCTGGGGGGAAAGAATTTGGAAAGGGAGGAAGAAGTAAAGAAAGCAGGGCATGAGGGGTCGGCTCCCACACCTGTGTAAATAATTTGTCATCTTAAAACACATCAAGTACACTCACCTTTAGTGCCCGGTCCTTGGGCTTGTTTTCCTTGGCAAGGTCCCCACGGGAGTGGAATTTTGGCCAAAGGGACCCAATTGTCATCTTCTAAGCAGGTTCCCAGGCCGGGGGTCGGGAAAGGCTCTGGCTGACTCTCCACTTCCGGCCCCAGAAGTACCGGAACGTTCCTGGGATTTAAGAGCAGCCTCCAGCTTTGGAAGCTGTCCCAGAATTCTGGAATGCTGGGATTTACACAGCCTGCAGCCCGTTTTGCAGAAGGGGAGCCTGAGGCCGGGGGTGGGTGGGGTGCGGGAGGCTCGGCCTGTGGTCACATGACCTGCCAGGTGCGCTAGCTTGCTGGTGGAAGGGGACATTGTCCACCCCCCTCCCGCCATTTCCTACTGAAGAACGTCCTCCCCCTGCAGTCCAGGAGGTTTGGGGGAATGCCCCAGGCCTCCTGCCTCCAAGGGTGCACAGGTTCTGCTGCAGTGATTGGCCCAGGGACAGCCACGTGACTAAACTTGCCCAATGGGATTCTCCCCCTGGGGCTTTGGTGCTGGGATGTGTCTGAAAAGATGCAATTGTCCGTCAGATTGACAGCAGGCAAGGGGAAAGCTGCCTGAGAGACCAGCTCAGAGCCGGACCAGGTCTGAACTCCTGGGTCCAGCTGTACCTGAGATCACACACTCTTGCCCTCTCTAGTTTCATAAGCCGCTATGTTTCCTGTTTTTGGCGGGAAAGAGTTTGGCTTGGTTTTCTATCACTTGAACACAGAAGTTTCTGACTGGCCCGTGGGGGAGGGGAAGGGGAGAGATAACAGGCAGAGGAAATCGCCTGACAGAGTGCAAAGCGACCATTTCCAGGGAGGTGCTTGGGAAGCAGGGAGAAGAGGAAGAGACACCCCCCCCCCCAGGTGAGTGCAGGAGTTCGTCAGGTGGCCGGAGTGGGAGAAAAGATGTGGAGCCACCCCTGCGCAGGCTTGGAAGGGTGACGGCGTCTCAGACTTGTGCAGGGTGACAGAGGACACTGGTGCAAAGGGCATGGACAGCCCCAGCTCGGTCAGGCTCCGGTGCGTTTGGAGCTGAGCCTGTCCTGCACCCTGACCTGCCACCCTGGACCCCCAGATGTGCTCCATCTTCAGTCCTGGACACCATGGATGCCACAGAGAGTTACTTTGGGGTCTCCCTCCATAGCACCAGATCAGAGCGAGTCAGGAAGCAGGAGTCATTCCTGTGGCAAAAAGTCCATCTGGATGCCTGGTGAACCCCGCTTGATGAAAAGGGCACCCTGGGCTCAGTCCTCTTGGAGGCGGCTGGCTGCTTTTCATCTCCCTCCCTGCACAAGCGCGGGGATGAGCAGACCTGGAACTGACAGGCAAGGAGCATGCGGACTGGCCCTGGCCCCGCCCACAGACCACGCCCCTTCAGCCCCCGCCCCTTCAGGCCCCACCTCCAACAGCCCTGGGTCCTCGAGGTCTCTCCTTCTCTCTGCTGTTCCAGACTGACACCGTGGGGATCCCAGTGAGTTGAGCCTGGCTCCCCTCCCCCAGACACCTTTGAGATGTGTGCGCACGGCTGTGTGTGCTGCTGGATGGTTTTTTTATTACCACCTAGTACTCCATCGTACCGATGGGCCACGGTGTGTCTATCCAGTTGCGCGCAGGCTGAGGGAATATTTGGGCTGTTTCCGGTTTTTCTGCAGTTATGGATGAAGGCATTAGGGACATTTGCAAACTGCTTCATGGCAGAACTTTTGCCCCTGGCAGCATCTTTCAGCCCCTTAATCAGGGTGTATGAGTTTTCTCTGACACTGGCGTTGCCATAATTTTGCTATTTTTTAAAAAATTTCATCCAAATAGGTGTGTAAGCCTGGTGTGGTCATTCACCCTTGTAATCCCAGCACTGGTGAGGCTGAGGCAGGAGAACTGGGCGTTCGAGGCCAGCCTGGGTAATTTAGTGAGACATTAGCTCAAAAACCAAATCATGTAGGTGGGTGATGGTATCTCACTGTGGTTTTAATTTACATTTTTCCATTGATTCAATGCTATCGGTAATCTTTTATGTGATGATGCTGGTATTATTGTAGTGTAGAAGCTGTTAAATCCTTTTGCCTATTAAAGAAACTGGCTTCAATTGATGTGGTGGCACCTATCTGTGATCCCAGCACACTGGGAGGGTGAGGCAGGAGGATTCCAAGTTCAAGTGTAGGTTGAGCAACCTAGTGACTTAAGGAGACAATGTTTCAAAATAAAAAGTAAAAAAAGGACCATGAATGTAATTCACGGTGAACCCCTGGGTTCAATCCTTAGAACCACAAAGGAAACAAAAAATAAAAAGTGGATCATTATTAATTGGTTTGGATGGTTCTTTATATATCCTGGATATGGATCAGCCCTGTGTCAGAAATGTGCTTTGCAAACGTTCCCTCCTGGTTTGTGGTGGACCTTTTAATTCGTGTAACAGGTAGCTATAATAACATGGTTATGTTTTCACTCTAATTATTGTTTCTGGTTTACGGTGATTGGTGGCATATGTTCTTTGTTTTTTTAAATTCTAGTGATAACACAAAATGTTTCCTTTTAAAATAGGTTGATTTAAGTAGAAAAGTGAGACAACGTGAAGACATTCTCTAAGTAATACTAGAAGCAGAAAGCAGGCAGCACAAAAACCCTAAAGGCAGTTACCAGAGCAGCCCTGAAGTGGGCAGCTCCAATTTGTCCAGTCAAAGAACAGACCAGCACTGCAGCACCAGGACACAGCAGAGACAAAACATTTTCTGCCATTTTGGTGGCAATTTCTCACCACCGAGTTCCTCTTCATGCTTCAAAAGCCCATTCAAATGACACTTCTCCCTATCCTAGTGCACTTGTCACACCCTATTTTCTATTTCTGCGACTGTCTTCCTGGGCAGGGGACATGTCTGGCAGCGCCTGTCTAGTAGGGGTGGGGGAGGACCTGGGCACAGGCCCTTGGTGAGTAGCATCTCAGAAGGGTAGAAGCCATTAGACAACGCTGAAGGTGAGCGTACTGACTAGATTGGTTGAAATTGGCCAGGTCCGCCCCAGTGAAGTGGCCCGAGGCCCCTCCCTGTACAGTCTGGGCTGACCCCATGCAAGCCAAGGTCTCCAGCCTGGCCTTCGCTCCCCCGGTGAAGGCACCAAGCACAGAGCCCTCAGAACCCAACTCCTTAGGCCTCCTGCTACTCCCCACCCAGGGCCCATGGCCCCTCATTCCCAGGAGCCTCTGCACTATGCCTTCCGGGGCAGCCCTACCCACCCCGACTCCCCTCTGCACCCCCCGTGCCCGGCTTCTCCATGTCTCTCCCCCGTACCTTCTGTTCCAGTTCTTCCGATGCCATCCCTACCCCTGGGCCTTTGCACTTTCTGTTCCCTTCATCTAGACTTTTCTTCCCCGGCTCTTCACACGACTGACTGTGAGTTCTGAGCCTCTGCTCAGGGCCTCCCAGACCCTCTGGTCCAAACCCTTCCCTTCATCCGGTTTTTATTTCATCATGCTGTTTACTTCCTTTGCAGCACGGAGCATCCTCATTTTGGAGTTCGTGTGTGTGTTCACTTATTTTTCCCCAGCTGATGTTCCCTCCATGAGGGATTTCAGTCTCTCCCTCTCAGTCCCCCTGGTGCCTGGCACAGTACCCAGCCAGTAGCCAGTGCTTAGTTTATTGAGTGAATGAATGAGTGAATGGGGAATGAATGAATCAGCGAGTGCATGAGCTCTCGCTTCTTGGGTGCAGGGGCTCCTGGCCCAGGGTCACACCTTGTTCCATCAGCTCCTTTCGGCCCCTGTGCCCAGCCTAGTGCTGAGCTGCCCACCTGGGTGCCACCAGGCCTGTGACTGGTGAGCCGCCCAGTAGGAGACGCCTGGTCCCAGGGCCCCCTGAGCCGGGGCTTTGGGCGCAGGCTCAGCCCTAGAGCTGTGCCTTCCGGGCTCCCTCTTGGTTCTCTCGTGTGGACTGGAGTGGCTCCTGGGGTGCGGGTGCCCTTCGTACCCCCACCCCCCCCCCCGCCTTCGGGAGAAACAGAACACACCGGCAATAGCGTCTGGCTCATCTCACTTGTGCGACTCTTTTGTAACCACCTTCGATGGTGCTTGAAGCTGGTCCCCTGCAGCACAGCCCTGGGGACTTGTTGGAAGGGAGCAGCCTGGGAGGTGACCCTGCAGCACACGGTAGAGGTGGGGAAGCCAGACCAGCAGTGATGAGAGTGTCACTGAGAAGCAACCAGTGCACGCAGCGCTGGGGCTCGGTCCTGCGGGAGCCGATGGCTGGGGAGAACTGCAGGGCCAGCTGTGGTCCCTGGCACGGAGCCCCGACCAGAGGACTCGGTACTTCCGGTGAGCACAGGTGAGAGTGAGGGCCACAGCAGGACCCCCAAGTGCTGCCCGGTCATTAAACTTTTGGTTTATGTGACTATTTGAAAAGCGAGTTGATTGGAAGGAAGGGGAGGTGGCATGGTGTAGAGGTGAGAGGTGAATGTGGCAAACGGTGCCAGATTTTAAGGGCGTCCGGAGCCTTCAGCAAGCAGACAGTCCCCTTCCTGACCTGGTGAGACTGTGAGACCCCTCAGTCCCTGGCCTGCGGGCGCCGTACCCACCGCAGCACTGCCTGGGTCCCGGGCTTCAGGAGCGGCCTCGCAGCCTGGCCCTGGGTGACTTGGTCTCTGCCCTGATTGTCACTGGGCCCGTCTGTTCCCAAGTCACACTGAGCTGTACATGTGGGGAAATGGCCAGGACAGCGCTGGAGAGGACTGAGGAAGACAGATTCGTTTCTCCAGGCGCTAAAAATACGTGACAAAGATACAGGAAATAAAACAGTCGGTTTGGCATAGAAAGGGACATGAGTGCATCAGGGAATCAAAGCCCAGAAGGTTCCCCGGGGCCATGAGCCCCACTTGTGCCAGCAATGGGAAAGGATTTGGGGGGCAGGGGATTTCTGTGTCACCCAGGACAAGGGTTCCAGCTGTCTTGCTGTGCCTGTCTCCTCCCTAACCCCCTGCCATAACCCCTAGAGACGGACGCCTGGCCCTTGCCCGCTCCATGTCTGCCCTGGAAGACCAGACGCCCCTGGAGTGAGTTAGACAACATCACCTCCATCTCTGCTCCGGCCTCCCTGGGCTCTTCTGGTTAACCCCAGGGAACGTGTCCCTGGGGGCTGCCTGGGCTCCTGTCTCTCTCTCTCTCTCTCTCTCTCTCTCTCTCTCTCTCTTTCTCAGTGAGGTGAGCCAGACCCCGAGCTCAGAGCCTTTGGCACGCAACGGGCCCAGCTCGAATTTAATGCAATTCTTTGCCCACTGCTGTTAAGGCTACTTTCTATTTCTAGAAATGAATACATGTTTTCTCTTTCTGGCAGTGATATAAAATCCTTTACAAATCAATGCATTAGCTGGGCGTGGTGATGCACATCTGTAATCCCAGCGCTTGGGAGGCTGAGGCAGGAAGATCACCATGTTGGAGCCCAGCCTGGACTACATAGTGAGACTCTGTCTCAAACAAGCACAAAGCTAATGTATTAACCCACACTATAGTGGGGAGGAAGCTCCAAACATTATGCCGAGAGGGGCCAGGGCCAGAGGGTCACATACTGCCAGAGCTGCGCCTGAGGTGGCAACAGTGTAGATGCATCTGCAGGGTCGGAGTGAAGGTTGGTGGCCCCCAAGGGCTGGGAGCAGGCGTGGGGTCTCCTTTTGGGGTCGTAAAACTGTTTTGCAACTCATTTGAGGTGGTGGTTACACAGGAAATATTAAAAGGCCACAGATTTGCTCACTTTCAAAGGCTTATCGGTGCTATGCGAATTTCACCTCAGTAAATCATTATTTTAAAACCAAGCAACAAAAAGTCAGTTTAGGAACAAACACAAACAGCTTTAAAGATGAGTGCATGGGAGCTCTGGGGGGCACTGGCTGAGGCGCTGGGGCCACTCTGGGCCGGGTGCCCTCTGCACATTGGTGGCATTGGCACAGTCTGGGAACCCAGCCTGCCTTGTCCTCCAGGAAGTCTCTGGGATGCACCTGTCCTTAGCCCCTGCCTCCAGCTAGGGGCTTTGCTTGCACTGATTTACCTCTGTAAAGAGCCTCAGTTTCCTCCTCTGTAAAATGGGGCTGGTGCAGCTCTTGTCTCCTAGAAGGTGAGGTGTAGGGCCGGAGGGAAGTAGGTGCCCTTGGGCCACACTTCCGGCTCAGCACTGATCCCTCCTGCCCTAGGAAAGCTCAGCCTTTGTGGACTGTGTGCAGGGCTTACACCCAGTAGGTCCTTAGGAAGGACATGCTGACCGGTATCCTGCCGAGCTCCTGGAATTCCCGCTCTTCACTCCCACCCACACGGCTCCCCGGGCCACTGCAGGGCACCTCTTCTTGGCCTCTGGGCTTCCGTCTGGAACCTCCCCACCTTCCCAGCTGCCAGAGGGAAACCTGAGTCAGACTCCATCCTCTTCTGCTTAGAAGTTTCCTGGGGCTCCTGCCTTGCTCAGAGTGGAAACCAAAGTCTTCCCCATGCCCACAAGGCTCAGCACAATCTGCCCCAATCCCTCTCTGCCCTCCTCTCCCCCATTCTCCCTCTTCTGCACTGCAGACATCCTGCGGTTGCTCACACATTCAGGCTTCCACCCCTGGGCCTTTGCACTTGCTGTTCTCCTTGCCTAGAATAGTCATTCATAGCACTACCCACGGCGCCCTTCCTAACCTCCTTCAGGCCCCTGCCCGCTCAGGGAAGCTTCCCCTGGCCTCCCAGATTCTGCAGGATTCCAATGCTCTTGGTGCAGGCCCAGCTGCGAGACTCTGGAAGGAGAGACACTCCCAGGCCTCCCTCCAGATTAGGGCTGGCACTGCGCCTGGCACAGAGGCCTCCGCCCACCCCTGCTGTGGGAGGCATCTGGGCTGCAGGTGGGAAGGCCCACGTTCTCTGCAGCCACTTACCTGACTCGCTGACTCAGACCCTTGGCCTGCCCTTAGTGGGAAGCAGCCGCGTGGCTCCAAGCCCTGGCCAGACCTGACTCACAGGGCCCTACCTGCCCTCTGCCACCAAAGCCACCTCCTCTGCTCCCAGGGAACTTGACCCGGGCTTTGCCTTCTCTTGCCTCTGGAAACCTCTGTTCCACCTCCTGCTGTGTTAACCCCTTGAGTCCCTGAAGTGGTCCTGTTATGGCAGGACCTTGGGTCCCCAAGGACTGGTCCCTGAGGGAATAGCCTAAGGCCAAAGCTGCTCAGAGGGAGCAGGGAGCTGTACCCAGGCATCTCTGCAGCATCAGCTGACGCTCTCAGGGGCAGACTGCGGGGTGTCCTGGCACCTGCCTCTCCCAGGGACAAGCCTCTAGAGGAGGGCCTGGGACCTGGGACCCTCCATGGAGGTGGCTTCCAGAGCCAGCTGAAGTCTGTCATCGAGTGACCGGTGATGCTGGCCCTGTGTCCAAGCAGCCACTTGTGGGAGAGGAGGTGACACAGAGCCACCCTGCGGCCAGAGGCCGCACACTGTGGCCAGGAGCCTGGGGGGGGGACGACACCCTTTTGTACAGCAGAGGTCCAGGCTCAGTCATAGGACACGATCCAGGCCTGCTGCGCGCTAGAACGTGGCAGAGGTCAGGTTCGAATCCAGCTGTGTCCTGACACCCCAGGGCCAGAGTGCCTGCTCCTTCGGGTTACCTGGCATCTCAGGGAGGCACAGGGAACCCAGCTGCCAGGGAAGCCTGGCACTTCCGTTCCCATCCTCCTCCCGCTGGGCCCTGCTCCAGCCCACTCTTTTGGCCACTCATTTATCTGCGTCCCCACTGCAGCCGTAGCCCGCCACCCTCAGGCCACCCTGACCACTCCTTCCACTCACCCGTTCAAATGCCATCTGTCCTGCCGTCCACCCAGCCTTCAGCCCACCCCATCATCCTTTCCATCCACACACCCACACTTCCATCTGTCCGCCTCTGGGCCTGGCCGTCTGTCCAGCCAGCCAATGTCCGCTGCCATGGTGGTGGCTGCCGTGTGGAACCCTGGGATTGCTGTGCCTTCAGCCAGGACGGACAGGCCTAATTAAGTTTCTGTTTATTTGTTGTTCCAAGAAGACTAATTGTGGGTTTTGTAAACAGCCCTTTGATGGCTGGGGAGTTACTTAAGAGAACAGTTAAATAAACAGCCGCTGGGTGGAATGAGTCGGTGCCAGGGACCAAGTAGCAGGCGGTGCTGGAACTTCCGGTCAGAAGGGAAATCAGGATGGCAGTGACGGACACGCTGCTGGGTGCCTCCTGTGTGCCAGATGCCGAGATCCTCACTGTGAGCTGGGGAGGCTGAAACTCAGGGACAAGAAGTTGTGGTTTAGAATCACATGCCTCGCTATGCAGTTCAGTCTGGCCTTGGGCTCACACTGTAGCCCAGTCTGGTCTTGAACCTGCAAAGATTCCCTTGCCTTAGCCTCCCAAGAGCTGGGATCACAGGCGTGTGCCACCACACCCGGCCAGATTTTTTTTCTAATTAAAATGTCCAGACCCAAAGTTCCATCCTTGACCACATTCACCAATGCAAAGCAGGTTGTATACAATTAATTTACAGCTGCGCACATGGTTGGCTCCATCTATTTTTCATCTCCCTACATCTCTAAAAAGATTGTAAACTTACACTCATCCTTTTTATTACTTAGTTCAGGGGATGGAAAACTTTCTGTGCAAAGGCAATGTAACAAAGAAAAACAGCCACACATTACCGAGTGATCCTGGATGCTGTTTGCTAATAAAACTTTATTTACAGGAACAAACGGGAGCCCACGTTTGGCTGAAGGCGTGTAGTCTGTTGAATGATTTTGTGCATCCACTAAATCCTGTTACCTGCCCTGTAAGTGTGGCTGGTGTACAGTGATTTTCGGGGCTAACTTGCCAGGCCACTTTGCCCCTGGGCCATTTGCTTGTCACATGCCCTTCATGCCATTTACCTATTGGCCCATGCTTGGCAGTTTCTGAAGAGACGGGCAAATGCCTTGAATTAGCCTAATTCCTTCATCCACAGAGTCAATGAGTGGCATCTGCCAGGGTCCTCGGTGTGGCTGGCCGGCCACCCACCCACCCACCTGGCCGCCAGAGGCAGGCAGGGCGCCAAGGGCCTCAGGAAGTCCTCCTGGCATCAAATCCTGTAAACTTTGGGCCTGGAAAACAAATACTGTAAAGTGAAAGCTGAGAAGTTCTGTGACTGGGGCTCTATTAATGTTTTCTCTGGGTGACAAGAACAAGGAAATGAAAGGATGACACGGCAGGAGTATTACAAAATGTACTCCAGGCTGGTGGGAACAAAAGAAGGGGGGCCAGAAAGATCCCCTTTCCCCACCCCCACCCCACCCCTTCCCCCAGCGTCTGCTTCCCAGCTGGGGAGAAGACGAGGCCCCTCCCAGGTTAAGGACAAATGGCAACCTGGGTACAATGTTTCCAGCATCCGTGCAGACGGAGGACTTCTGCCTGCAGGACAGAAGGGGCTCCCGCAGAGCAGAGGGGTAAACAGTGCGCCGGGCAGGAACGGAAGATGAAACACAGGAGCCGAGTAAACGTGCCCGGCGGCCAGCCTGGCCGGTAATCCAGCGGTAGTGAATTAAAACGAGACACGTCCACCGCTTGGGTGGACACGCTCAGGACCGAGGGGGCAGAGTGTGGAGGAAGCCGTGGGGAAATGAGGCACTGACCCCTCCAAAGGGAGGCAGGGAAACCGGAGCAGATTTTCAGGACGATGATTTTACAGGAAAACTGAAAATTCGCATTTTCTACGACTCTGCAGTTCCATAATCTGCCTTCCTCAGAGAACTGGCCACACACAAACACACACACAGTCAGTACCCACACTGGGGAGGCATCAGGCAGCCTGTGGGGGCCTCTGCCCCTCCGAGCCCTGGCACTGCGGTGGAGCCTCAGCAGGGCTGGCCTAGTGGGAGCAGGGCTGGCTGGCTGGCCCCTTGTCCCCGGCGCCTTACCGCTGGCCCTCCAGCCCTCGTGGGCTCTCCAGGGCCCGATTTTATTTGGAACTTTTCACTCAAATCTGGAAAGGTGCACAGGTCCTGGGCGGGACCCGGAGGGATCCTCCGAAGGGAACACCCTTGGGTGCCACATCAAGGAGCAGAGCGTTCCGGGCCCCTGGAAGCTCCTCTCGGGCACCTCGCAGTCATGACCTGCCCGAGGGTCACCGAGAGGGTCGCATCTGTTTCCAGTACCTCCCTGGGTGGAATCCGACGGAACGTGCGAGTGTGAGTCCCCCACTTGTCCCAGTGCTGACGTCATGGAGAGTCACCCCCAATCACCCATCTTCAGACAGGATGGCAGCCTGCGCTCATTCATTCAGGCTGCTCAGCTAGGGACTGGTTGTGCAGGGTCCCCTGAACAGGACAGTCGCGCAGCGTCGCTGGGTGAGCATCTGCCTGCGACACTGCCCAGTCACGTGGCCGCGCTGCCAGAGCGCTTGCGCATTGCGGCGCCCCCCCCCCCACCCCGCCACAGGTCAGAGCGGCCGGGGTGCGCCACACCCGGGCCATCTCCGTGTGTTCCCCGCGGCTGTGCTGGCGTTGCATGGCGGTTGTCTGGTTTCGGCTTCATTTGCGTCCCCTGATGGAGAGGGACGGTCCGCACTGCTCCTTTCATTTACTGGATGTGCGCGCTTTGCCCACAAAGCGATGTTAATGATTGTTTCTGTATTAGATCGCTCCATCAGCAAGGGCTTTCCAGGGAAACAAACCGGCCGTGTGTGTGTGCGCGTGTGTGTGTGTACTTCTAATTTTTAAAGGAGGCAGTTGATGCCCTTAGAGAGCTGGCAAACCTGAGATGCAGGGTAGGCAGAATTCCTTCCACAGGAAACTTCGTTTTTTGCGCGGTAGGCTGTCACCTGATTGGACAGGGCCTGAAGGCTCCGGGGAGAGTGATTTCTTAGAGTCCACTCGCCAGAGACATGAGTCATTCCGCGGAACACCTTCGCACAGTGGTGGCCCAGTGTTTGTCCAAATGATGGCACTGTCACCTGGCCAAGGTGGCACAGGGGTGTTTATGCTGCTCACAGCTCTGGCCCCTGTTTACACGCACACACACACACGCACACACACACACAGATGTTCAGTGTGTGCTTGTGGAATGGATGGGTGGGTGGGTTGGGGAGGCCGGCGGGTGGCTCACGCCTTCCAGCTTTATCTCCCCCCCGGGGCTGTGGGTCCCAGTGTCTCTGTCCTCACTCTCCCATCCCTCTGTGGCCTCCCAGGACCAGGCAGAGTTCTCCTTCCTCCTCCTCCTCCCCCTCCAGGTGGCGCAAGCACGGGCCTTTACCCTCCCAGGCTGGCAACTTCTCTTTGAGGCTTCACCTGTCCAGCCGGTCCCTGGGGACTCTGGGGTCCCCCAGAGAGGGACAGATGGGAGTAGGATGGGAAACACCGTGGTGGGGCACAGAGGTGGCCCCTCCCCAGTGGACCCCCAGTCTCCTGTAGCAGACTCTGTTTCCGAAGTGGGAAGGGAGAGGCCCAAGGTGAGGTTGGCTCTGGGCTCTTCACAGACTGTGGTTCCTCTCTGTCCTCCAGGGTCACCTGCAGGCAAGGCAGAGAGAAGGGTCCTGGGGTTTGCAACTGCACCAGAGGGTGAGGTGGCTTGGGGAGACTAAGGAGCATGCCAGCCTTGCTCAGTGAGGGGTGAAGGGCAGGGAGAATGTGTCCCATGTCTGTGTCTCCCTGTGACCCTAAATCCCTTGACACTGCACGGTGGACAAACCCAGAAAAGCCTCCTTCCCGTGCTAGGTCCCGTTTCTCCTCTTTAAAGTGAAGCTGGGGTGGCGTGGGGCTCAGGTTTGGATGTCGCAGCGCTGGCCCCACCAGGAACCTCAGGCCCATTAGACCCAGATGGTGTCATCCATGCCCCAGAGTGCCCGAGTACTGTGGGGTCCTGCACAGCCAGCTCTCATCCCAACCCCCGCCCATCTGCCACCCAAGGCCAGGCTCTGTGGGGAGACAGGGGACACTGTTCCTGGAGGCCGGCACTGAGGCTTTTCTTGGGCTAGAGCCAAAGTGGACAGGCAGCCGTTACCCTGCTGGGCTGCCTCTGTCAGCCAAGGGTGGTGGCCATTTGCCAGTCTCTTGCCTTTGTCCAGGTCAGAATTGGATCTTGTTCAAATAAACTCAAAGGCCAGGCGGATAATTAAAGCAGTGACTGAGATTTTGGGAGTAGCAAACTGCACCAGAACAGCCTTAGGTGTCAGGATAATTGGCCCATCTCCATCCTGCTCTGAAGTTGGTTCCCACTGTATGACCAGAGCAAAGGGGAAGAAATCCAGTCCTTGGCGTGGCTGTGCCCAACCTCCCAGGGCTGCTGGTAACTTTCCTGCGTGTGTGGCTTGCATTCCTGCCCCAGTGCCTTTGCATGTGCTATCTCCTTGGAAATAGAGCCAGCTGAGGAGCCAAGTGCAAGAAGGACATTTGAGGGGAGGTCTCAGGAAGCACCCAAAACAGGGAAGGAATCAAATAAACTCATGTATCAAACTAATCATGGCTGGGGCCAAGTGGGCCTCCATCCCAGTGGGTAACTGTTGGAGACTTGAGAGGGTGTTATCCCAGCTTTTAGGAACTTCTAGCTTAGTCTGCATCCAGAACCAAACCGAAGCTCTCTGGGCATCTTTGATGGGCAAGAGCAATCCCATCTAGGGGCACCAACAGCAGCTGCTCCAGATGTTTACTACTTTCTCACCTTTTTCAAGCAGACTCCTACATGTGCTAGAGAACCCAGGGTAGAAGTCCCCACTGCAGACAAGCCTCTGCTGGTCCTCCTAACTCATTTCATGCTGCCCTGATCCTTACACAAACTTCTAACATTTGCATCAGTCTCCGGGGATAATAATTGCCATTTTACACCACTTGCCTGGCCCACTGCTGTGTGGACATAGTGAGCGGACAGCCTGATGTCATGAAGCCCAGTGTCCACTCTAGTGGCCTCTCTGAACTAGTTAATGTCTGTGTGCCCAGCACATGGCCTTTGGGAGTCCGATGGTCTCAGTTTCTTCTCCCCAGAGGCTCATTGATCGTGTAACGATGCTACCAGGGCAAACACCAGCTGACCTGCTGGGTGCCAGACACTGTGCCCTCCTCACACAGCCTTGCGGAGCAGTGGGGAAGCCGAGGTAAGGTGTGGGGAAGCAGTGGTTCTTCAGTGGCAGAACCGGCCTCTGCCCGTTCCCTGCACGTGCAAACCTGGCTGACCCAGGAGCTTGGGGCCAGCCTCCCTCCTGTCTCCTCCAAAGTGGCTCTGCTGCCCACGACCCATCAGCAGCAGGATGGTCGCGGCTGTTTCCCATAAGTCCTTGGAGCCTTTTTTTTTCTCTCTCGAAAACCTCAACACACAGACAAATCCCACATCATAAAGGCTGAGTGGGTTTCAGAGGTAAGAGCTTCGTTCCAAAGGTCACGGCTTCATGAGTTATGTTTATTAGAGCTTATTTTAAATTGTTTCCCAAACCCCATGAAAGGTGGGAAGTCTTAAAATTACTTCTCCCAAAACTGGCGCCACCTTGCCTGGAAACTCTCTGACCTGCCTCATAAGGAATTATTAATTATGATTTGTTTTTGTAATTGTCCACTTGGAGTCTGGGATGATACATGCTCTAACTTGTCTGCCCTTTAAGAGAAAGAATCAAAGGTTCACGGAAATCAGTTATATTTAACTAGTGGAATTTTTTGGTCCCAGCCCTGGATTTGCTGTGTGACCTTGGCAAACCCTGTTTGCTCTCTGGGCCTCTTGGTTTTCTAGTTGTAGAAGGAAAAATGCGTATTAATAGGGATCAGAGGATTTAAAATATTTATTTCTCTGACCATGAGTATGTCATGAGTCCAAAAAGGTTTTAAGGTGTACAAACCTGGGCATTTTATAAATTGCACTTTTATTTGGATTTTTAAAATTTAAAAATATTAACAATTCATTTGTAGATGCACACATTTCCGGCTGTTGTTCTGGAATGTTCACCAGGGAGGACGAATTCTGCTTCACCTAATCACTCAGGCATCCTGAGTAATGGCCTCGGTCATATTTATTATTTGATTCCAAGGTCACCTTGGACATTAATATCCATCTAGCAGTCAAGAGCAGAGAGATGGAGGAGGAGGAACCCTTGCCGGAAGGTTACATACCGAGCGATTCCATTTATAGAGCTTGAAACCACCGCACAATTAGAGAAATGGAGAAGAGTCCGTGGCTGCGCCGGGTCAGGGGAGGGTCAGGGTGGGAAATGGGTTTGCCTGTGACAGCAGCCTGAGGTCCCTTTGGGAATGGACACGCTCTGGGTCTCCGCGGTGTCGCTGTGGCTACCCCGGCTGAGACGCTGTCCCGTAAATTCGCTGGGCTTCACCTCCGAGGGCAGCTGGGGCAGGGCGCCTGGGTCTCTGTTTACATGGCCGCCTGTGACCCCCAGCAGCCCCGGGAGGGCACATCTATCATGGTGCCACATACCAAGGAGTAGCTTCGTGTCCTGAGCGCTAAGGCACAGCGGGAATCTCGGACATCACAGGTGCATAGAATTTGCCCTGAGAAGGGACATCCTGGGCACACAGGTCAGCGTCCACTTCCCAGCCTAGGCCTCAGTTTCCTCACCTTGAGGACCTGTTTATAGGTTGCCAGGAGGACACGATGAAGCACTGGGAGCGCAGTGGTCGCTGCTCGGTGAATGCAGTTGTGATTTTCCAGGGCTGCAGAAAAGCCTGTGGCAGGCGGCAGCCCGGGCCTCTCCTCTCCTGGCCTCTGCAGGGACTCAGGCCGGGCTCCCTCTCTCTCTCTCTCTCTCTCTCTCTCTCTCTCTCTCTCTCTCTCTCTCCTCTCTGGCTGGTTGTCGCTGGCTCCCTGAACCTGGCGGGAGGAAGGCACCGATGCAGGGGCCTGGGCTGGTCGGGTGGAGCCAGGGCCCAGCGCCACCTGTCTGGGCGAGGCAGAGCAGGGCCGAGTGAGGCTGTGCCTGGGGGGTCTGAGTTCCCACTCCCCACCTGTCCTGAGCAGCAGGCATCAAGGTCCGTCCTCGACCCAGGACAAAAGAAAGCTGAGGCCCAGAGAGATGCTCAGACTTGACCAAGATCACATGGGTAGTAGGTGGCAGAGCTGAGGCCTGGGCCCTGGTCCACCTGACTGAGATCCAGGGTCCCTTTCACCGAGTAGCAACCTCGCTGGATGTGGACAGCTCTGCCTTCTTCTAGCTCATTCTGCCAAGCCGCTCTTGGGATATGTATTTATTTTGTTATATTTTTTTTCCAGACAGGGTCTCACTATGTAGTTCAGGTTGGCTTTGAGCTCACTATGTAGTCCAGATTGGCCTTGAACTCACAGCAACCCTCCTGCCTCAGCCTCCTAAGTGCTGGGATTTTAGGTGTGAGCCACCACACCCAGCTCTTGGGATTTTTAAACACCAAGTGCGCTGCTGCTCGAGGTGGCCTGCCCAGTGGGCTGTGGAGATGTGGTCTTCAGGGTCAGCAGCCTGGGGTCCAGCGAGCGTGCCAGGGGGACCGGCGGTGATCCCTTGCCCACCCTGGCCTGGCTGGCGGTGGAGGTTGGGAGAGGCGAAGGGTGACTGGGGTGGAGATAATTTCCTTTTGAGTAACAGCATTTACTGAAAAGCAATTCTGCTTTTAACACCAGAGGTTCCGAGCGCCTAAAATACCTTCCCGGGGCCAACCACAGCGGCCTCCACGCTGCCTGCCTCCCCCCGGACGGTTTCAATTTGGTGTTGAGGGAAAACCAAATACCACAACCATGGGAGGCAAGTCGGGGGGCTGGGTGGCACCCACCACAGACCCCGGCCCCCACGGGTGGCTCCCGGCTGTTACTGGAAAGACAGTGGACACACTCAGAGCGAAACCGGCCGCCCGCCCGGCAACTTCTCTTCCTTTTACAAGAAAAAGAAAGTGATTGTGTTGAGGCGAGCCCGACAAGGGGGACCTGCGCCGGCCGTGGGCCCTGTCACCTCTCTGCTAGCACCGAGCTCCTTTCAATGGCTCGATTTATTCCAGTGCCAAAAATCTGCCCTGCACAGGGGAGGGGGACCCCCCACCCACCCCAGGACGGTGGAGCGAGTTGGCTGGGGGAAGGGATGGGCCTCAGGCAGGGCTGGCGGGGGAGGCCCAAAGAGCAGCCCCCCCCCCGACCCCCCCACTCACTGCAGACCCAGGGGCCTCGACGGGAACGTTCTCGCTTTGGAAAATTCCCACCTCTGTCCTTGGCTGCCTGCATGATCATGGGAGAGCGACTTTGCCTCTCCGAGCCTCGATTTCTCACCTTTTAAGATGGGGATAATAACAGAAAGTCGTCATGACCTTTCTTTGCTCAAAACCCTCCCATGGCTCCCAGCTCACTTGGCACCAAAACCAAAGTTCCCTCCGAGGCCGGCCAGGCCCTCCAGTCGAGTCCTCAGCTCCTATTCCCACCTCGTCACCTCCCAGTATGCCTCATTCCCCCCACCCAGGGCTTCTGTTCCTCCAACCTGCTAGGTGCCACTGGCCCCAGGGCTTTGCACTAGCTGCTTCTTCTGCCTAACTCATCCTTCCTCCAGAAGCCTGGGGCCCACTCTGATTTCCCCTCTCCCTTGCTCCCCAGGGCCCTTTGTCTTTTTACCCTGAGTTCTTTGCACAACCCTTACTCCTATAAGACATTATAATTTGGGGTCCTGCCCTCCAAACTATAAACTCCAGAGCCATAGAGTACAGTTCTTCACAGTCTTCAGACATTGGCACAAGTCAGTGCTCATCCAAGGTTTGTTGAGTGAGTAAGTGTGGGTCTGTGTGCAAGCAAGGAAGGGGGAGGGTGTCGATGCTTCATTGCGGGGCGGAGGACTTGTGTGCAGACTGGCACCAGTCACGCACTGAATGCTGTAGATCCCCTTCCGTGGAAGCCTGCATTTTTCGGGGGGTGGAGTACTGGAAATTGAACCTAGGCTCTCACGCTGAGCTACATTCCCCAACCTGGTTTTAGGTTTATGTTTTATTTTGAGACAGAATCTTGTTAAGTTGCTAAGTCGCTCAGGCTGGGCTCAAACTTGAGAGCCTCCTGCCTCAGCCTCCCAGAGTGCTGGGATGACAGATGTGTGCCATCACACCCTGCTGGAAGGCTCCTTGTGACAGGTGCAGACCCAGGTAGGGAGGGAGACCTTGTGGTCACAGCTTTGTATCAGTCTGTGGGCTCCTGGTGTCTGGGCTTGGGGTGCTGGTGACCTGAAGTCTGTTTGAGAGGCGTGGCTGGTGGAACCTCAGCCTTCAAGAGGGGCTGTGGCTTTGAGGGCTGGAGGCCAGGGTCTCCCCGGCCCTACTGCCTCCCCAGAACAGGAAAGGCCTGAGCACTGGAGAGGGGTTTTCTCCATACTTTCTCCATACTCGGCGTCAGGCTTCTGGAAAGTTCTGTCCCAGAAAGGGAGGTGTTTGAGGAGGTGCTGGATGTGGGAGGGGCTCCGAGACCAGGCTCCCCGCCCAGGGTCCTGGAGAAGAGGGGCTTTCGGAGGAGTCAGGCCCTGGCTCCCTGCAGGCCTGCCCCTGACTCAGGGAGGCTCAGCCCTGCCTGCCTCAGTTTCCCTTTCGTACTTCTCAGAGAAGCCAAGGAGTCTGGGCATGAACAACCCCCGGAGAACCCTGGCTCCTCCCAAGCCTCCTCTGTGCCCAGGACGAGATCCCTGACCTGCAGTCCTGCATGGCCACTTCCTGGGCTCCCGCCCTGCCTGCCACCCCCTTCAGAGCTGCCTCCGTGTGACTGCAAAGCGGGGACAGGTGAGACCACGTGCAGACCTGGAGGAGCTGCCCTAGTCCAAGTCCACTCTGGAGATGTGCTTGCCGTGTATTTTTAAGAACCAAATCAGCGGCCGATATTTCAAGCGGGAGGCTGTTCTACCTAAAACCCATGTCTCTGGATCCTCCTGGCAGACAGGAAGACCTGGCCCACCGTGGGGGCTGGACGGGGCTCCCAGATAGACAGCAGCCTGTAGCAGCCACTCTCCTGCTAACCCATTCCTTGCTTGGTTCACTTTCTTCATACAAGTTGCCTGCCAGGGTCTTGAAGTATGAATAGGAGTTTGCCAGACAAAGAGGAGTGAAAGGGAATTCCAGGAAGAGGAATAGGGTGCATCAGGGAGACTCAGCTATTCAACACTCACTCTACAAGTCACCCATCACTTCCGAATGTATGCACAGGGCTGGAGCAGGAAGCCAGGCAGATCCATGCCCCTGGCCTCGCCTAGGGGTTCTCAATCGGGAGCAGTTTTTAGTTGCCCTAGAGACACCTGGCTCTGGGTGGGGGTACCTGGTTGCTACCGAGCTCATGGGACAGTGCTCAGGGCGCCCAGGCAGGATCTAAGACGGAGACCCCACGGCAGGAGCCTGACACTAACTGGACAGGCCAGGGAGTGCAGACTTTGCACCCCACTCAGCTCATAGGGCTGGGCCAGAGGGGACCACAGCCGCCGGTAGAGGGGCCACAGGAGACAGAAGACAGGAAGAAGCCAGACAGCACAGTCCCTGAGGGGTTGGCCCAGGGTCTCCAACCTCTCTTGCCAGGGTCCTGGAGCTCCTTGGAAATGGCAACGGCCTCTGATTGCCTTCTGTTATTCAATCAACAAACATTTCTTCAGAAAGGACCTCCCCAGGGACAGCTGCCACCACAAGTCTTGTGGCCAATGGTGGATGCAAGGACAGGATGGGCAGAGGAAGAACAGAAGGGGTAAAGGAGGAAGCCAGTCCAACAGTGCCATCAGTGAGCGCCAGCTTCGTGCTGGGCCCTCCCATGTATGAGCGTCCTACAGAACCAGCACTTCCGGAAAGCGGGCCAGTGACCACCCCGGTCCAAAGCCAGCAGGCGCAGTGCCTGCCGGGTCCCGGCTGTGCCCACTGCCTTGGTGCTGTGTGTGCTCTGACGCAGTTCATTGTGCCACCACCCTGGTGGGCAGTTGCTGTCATGACCCGATGTGCCGGGGGAGGAGACCAAGGCTCAGAGAGGGAAAGCCACGTCCCCAACTCACACAGCACGAGCCTTTCCGGACACAGCCCTGTTCCCCGGAGCACGGGCTGCTGCCCCTTGAGTCAGGGAGGTTGGAGGGGTCTGCAGGGGGAGCGGAGGCCCTGGTAGGCAGCCCGGCAGGCAGCTCCTGCCTCGCATCGCTGGCTCTCGCCACCCACTGTGTCTGCCCAGGAGCCTCCGGTCACAGTCACTGTTGCTGTCACCGTGGGGCCACGCCTGGGTCCCAGCTGACATGTGGCCACAGTGGGCGCTGGGCTGGCAGTGTTTCGTGGCCAGGTCTCCCGCAGCGGGGTGGACACAGCGCTGCCCATTGGTGCCCCTGGCGTGGAGCCTCCGTGGGGTGGCAGCGTGCCCCACGCGGGACCAGACCTTGACTCCTCCTTCTGCAGAGCAGGCAGCTGAGGCTTCTGAGGCTGGGAGTCTGGGACAGAGCCCGCGTGAGAGCGGACACTGCTCTGCCACTTTAGTGCCTGCGTCACCCTGAGTCCCTTCCTGTCCCCAGGTCCTGGTGGGGCCTGTGCTGAAGACAGGGATCTTGGAGTCCAGACAGCAACCAAGACTCTGGAGGCCCAGGGCTTGGGTTCGAATCCTGCCTCTGCCACTGAACAGCTGTGTGGCCTCGGGGCCGCCGCTTAGCCTCTCTGTGCCCATCTGCTCATTCGCTGAGTGGGATTGAAATCGCATGTTCCCCACAGCTGTCGCACCAGACAGCCTCGTAACAGCAGCATCCTGGGCATGACACGCCACCAAGTGTGTCCTCACTGTGGCCCTGGTGCCCGGGCACGAAGGTGGGACCTTGGAGAGTTGTGCTGGGGACAGTGTCCTGCAGGTGGGAGCCGTGCAGTGTGTCCTCAGCGACTTGGTCTTCAAAGGCACCAGGCCCCTGGCGGGAATGGGGTCCCCTCCCCTTCCTGCAGTTCTGCCCAGCTTCCTGGTATGCTCAGGCGTCAGGCCTAGACACCCCTGCCCCCCACATCAGCCTCTGGGGCTCATGCAGTAGCTCTTGGGGGGTACCGGTGGCTCGGTTTCCCTGCCTTCCTGCAATGGACCCACAGGCTTCTCTGCTGTTTCTGGATAGTCCTTGATTCTGGGGCCCGGCACCCCACTTTGGGGACAGCAAATGACCTTCTGGGTGGGACAAGTCCCCTTGGCATCCCTGGCCTCACGTCGCACAGGAGTCCCCAGGTCTGTACAGACCAGAGCTGCTTCACTGTGTGTGTGGGTGCAGGCGTGCGGGGTCCCAGGACCTCCACAGTGAGCGCCGTCCCTGCCCCTTTGCATTTCACTGTGGGCTGAGGTCCTACGAAGCCACTAGGTTTCCTGGGCTGGGCTTGGGCCTGTGCTTCTCCTGCCTCAGCCTCCCAGGCTTCTGAGATTACCTGTGTGCACCGTCACGCCTGGCTGGAGCCCATATTTGCGTCCTGTTTGTCCTCAATGGACATGTGGGCCGTCCCTGCACCTTGGCTGCCGTCAGTAGAGTTGCCGTCCGAGACCCTGGTTTCAGTGGTTTAGATAAATATCCCAGAGGGGGCCTGCTGTGTGTTCAGTGACATAGCAAGTGACAGGGGGACAATGCTGTGATTCCAGTGGGTAGTGTGGGCTGGTGGCTGCCAGGACCTGGGAAGAGGAGGCCATGGTGAGCTGCTAGTTCATGGGTATAAAGTTTCAGTCATGGAGGGTGATTACATTCTAGAATTCTGCTGTGCAACTGCACACCTGTAGTTAAACACACTACAAGACATTTCTTAGATTAAAAATATATATATATATAAAAAATATAAATATATAATATATATATAAGCGCTTTTATCTTTTTAGTGTTGGGGAGGGGTTGAGAAATCTGGAGCAAAAACAGCCACTGTGAGTCAATCAGGACCAGCTGGAGGATCAAGCCCAAGCCCTAGACCTGGGTCCTCACTGGTGCCTCTGAGCAGTTACATTAACCAGTCCTTGCTGTAACAAGATTCTTTATTTAAAGCCATTTTAGGTTGAGTGTCGAGAGCTGGCAAACCCTACAGCTAAGATGTTGGTCCTAAACTGCCCTTGCTGTTCCACACCCACCTCTCAGTCACACACCCAGCCTTTGTCCAGCCACCAGGGAAGCTGGATGCCAAGGTCCTTGTCGCACCCTGTGTGCTGGACTGGAGGCCTCGGCGGTGAGAACCGGAGGGAATGAAGGCGGAAGCCAAGCAAGGGGAGACACCACCAGGGGCCCTGAAACTCCGGTGTGGGGCGTCCCAGGGGTTTCTCTCCAGGCAAACCGGAGCTGCTGCACCCCCTGCAGTGCCACAGGGCAGGGGACCCCTCCAACAGGAGGCCCCACACCCCCCCAGCCTCTCCTGGGCTCCCAGGTACCGGAGGGCCCAGCGGTCCCCACACGGATTGAGCAACGCTGCCGTGAACATTTCCAGCTCGCGATTCACCTACTTCCCCTCACGTTTGTTGGGCTGCGGGTGACTTGTCATCTCTCAGGGGACATCATGACCTTTCTTATGACCCCTCCATGACGTGTTCCTGAGTCACCCTGAGATAGCATCTCATTCATCTTTGTCCCCAAAACCCCTGCCCTTGTTTTCAGATGGAAACAAATAACAACCTTGATGACAGCTGCCAGCTCCAACCCTGTCACGCATTCTGTGCATGTGGTCACTCTCAGGAAGGTCCTGTGCAGATGCCACATGAGGACAGCAAGGCCCAGGAACTGGCTGGGGGGAGGAGGAGCCCCGGGGTGAACCTCGGTAGTTGGGGTAGAAAGTCAGTGGTGTCTGCACACTTAGCTAGCACTTTGGTAGCTAAAAAGTTGTGAAGAAGGAGCTCAGGACGGATTTGAGCAACCACCAGTTCATTCCTTCACCAGCAGACCCTCCTGCCGTAGACAGGTGCTATTTGCAGATGGAATGGACGTGAACAAATGGGGGTCCCTACCCCACCAGGACTCACCAGGACTCAACCAATGATCAGTCTATCTCTCCATCCATCCATCCATCCATCCATCCATCCATCCATCCATCCATCTGTCCATCTATCCTATCTGTCCATCCATCCATCCATCCATCCATCCATCCATCCATCCATCTGTCCATCTATCCTATCTATCTGTCCATCCATCCATCCATCCATCTGTGCATCTATCCTATCTATCTATCCATCCATCCATCTGTCCTATCTACCCATCTATCCATCTGTCCGTCTGTCCATCCGTCCATCTCTCTGTCTATCTAGGATTCAGTCGTTTGAAATGGAGGCCCGTTTGTACCAGTGTTTAGCAGAACCAAGCAAGGCCCTGGCTGGGGTAGAGAGATGGGGCCTTTCTTGACTTCTTGGATCCCATGTAATTTTTGAAGAAAGACCTTAATCTGAGCCCCACCTCAGAGGGTGGACGGGGAACAAAGCCAGAAAGGGCACGGATGGGCCACGTGACCCCACAGCTCCCATATGACTGCTGGCCCTGAATCCCAGCCTGAGCCCAGCCCGGCACTTGGCAGTGTGTGACCTAGGGCAGAACCTGTCCTCGCTGTCCCCCATTTCCTCATCTGGACTCAGGGACAGTGAACCTGGTCCAGGTCACAGTGAGGAGGCAAGAAGATGGCACCTGGGCACTAAAAGGGATTCCTGGTTCCGCTCCTCGACCACTGACAGGTGCTGCTTCTAGAGAGGCTGAGGACAGAGTCCTGGCTTCACAGACTTCAGTGGGGGCCACGGACCTCGAGGTCCTTCCCCAGGGAGGTGCTGGACAAGGTGACAGGGCAGAGCCACGACCTGGCTGCCTCGAGCACAGCCCCGTGTGCTGCAGAGCCGCTGGCCTCACGGAGCACCGAGACCCTGGTTTGTAGATGCTTCCGGCTTCCAGGGTTGGCACAGGCCTACCCGCCTGCTGCCCTGCTGGCCGGCTGCGCTCACATGGGCCGGAGGAGCCGAGCCCCGCCGCACGCCTGCAGGCCTGGGGTAGTGAAGCCACTTGGAAACAGCCTGACAGTTCCCAAAGGGTCGGGCACAGGGCACCCTGTGAGCCCCACACCCCGCCCCCAGGCCCACGCCAGGGGGAGCACACACAGCCTCTTACTGGGGTGCCCAGGCTGCCTTCACAGGGACTCCACCTGCGTATCCCTGAGCTGGTGGCAACTTGAGTGAGATGCAGTCTGTCTCAGCCTCTCACCACCTGTCTGTCTGTCCACACAGCAGGGCATCGCTCAGCCACACGCAGGAGGGAACCGTGAGGACCCTGCGCAGGGCGCACAGGGTCAGCTGCAATGGACACGTCCCGAGCGGCTGCATCTCTGCATCAGTCGGGGGCACAAAGCCACAGAGCCGGTGGGTGGCGCAGGGGTGGCCGGGGCCAGTAGTGGGGTGGAAGCGGCTGCTCATAGGGTTGATGACAGTGACCCAGCGTCACAGGGCATGTGGCATGTGTCTCTGTGACACTGAATTACAACCCACAGAACCACACACGAGTTGCTTTGTGGAGCGTGACTTGTGTCCCAGTGAAGCTCTGGCCCTGCCAGAGCCCCGGTCAGTCAGCCTTGGGCTGCTTCGCCGCTGCCTGCAGGGGACTCAGGCTCGGGGACTGTGCTTTCCCCAGAATCCGCAGGGACAGAACCTCCGGGAAGGGGGACGGAAGGAGGGACACTGTCTACTTCCCTTTGTGGGTCTTTTAAAAATAAACGACCAACAGAAAAGGGCCCTGTTGGTAACTTCCAGCCACAAAGGAGAAGGAAACCGAGGGGATGAGCCACCCCGTGTCACAGCAGCGTCCGCGGCCGGGGAGGTTCCGGGATGCTGTGTGTGTGCGGGGCTGGGGCTGTGCGGGCTCAGGCCCCGCTGTGCCGTGCAAGAAGCCACGTGGGGTGAGAGGGACGGTGGGGCCGTGGGAGGGGCGCTGGCCAGCCTGTGAGATGAGGGCAGGGGCCTCGGAAGCAGGCAGGGCCTGGGACAGAGCTGTGTGAGTGGAGGGAGACCCTGGTGGGCTGAGCAGAGACTCAGGGTCGACCTGCGTCCTGGCCGGGGTGGTCCTGCGTGCGTCAGCCATTGCCTGAGCACCTACTGTGTGCCGGGCACCACGTGGTGCTGGGCAGCGACGCTCGGTGCTCCTGCAGCTGGGACTGTGGGCCCTAGATGTCACCTGGGGGATCTTGGGGACCTGAGAGTAGAGTACGAAGCTGAAGCAAGTAGGGGCTGCGTTGACACAGGGTGACCTGCCAGGGCTGTGTGCGCTGCCCACAGTTTATCTGAGATCCGAGTAGCGAGTCCTGGTACGAAGGCCCTGGGGGTGACCTGCCTGGCCTGAGTGACAGACAAAGCCAGGGCCATGGGAGCCGGGAAGCGAGGGAGAGAGGGTGGGCGGAGAGGCGATGCCCCGCAGGATCTCCCCATCCGCCAAGGGCTTCGGCTTTAGCTAAGGACCTGACCCAGCCCAGGTTCCAACAGATTCCTGCAGCATGTGTGTGACTATTCTACATGCATGTAGATCCTGCACGCACGGCAGACACGCATAGGTCTGCATCTTACACATGCGGATTAGAAACACGCAACACACGCATCCTGTGTGCACATAGACAATGCCTATAGAGCACATGCACCCCCACATGTCCCCAACCCTCCCTGCGTGTCAACTGTGGCCGCGCATGTGTGGAATCGGTATTGTAACCCGAGAGGACCCTGGGTTTCATGCTGGGGTCGGGGCCTTGGCCCAGGTGATGCTGCTCTGGGGTCCTGGGAGTGGACTGCTGCTGTGGAGCTGCCGAGCCCCTCTAACCCCATTTGCCTCGTGCGCCCCCCTTGCTGGCTGGGTGAGGTGACCACGTATGCAAAGCAGCAGCTGGGAGCCTCGCTGCTCGCGTCCTGTCATCCACTGTGGAGCTGCGCAACTTGGGGGCACCTGTCTGGAATGGGGGTACACACCCCTTCTCTGTTGTATGTGGGAACAGGCAGGCCCGGGCCTCCAGGTGGGAAGAACGGACCAAGAGTTCCAGTGAGGCAGTGACAAGCACGGAACAGTTCATGGATGCGTCGCTCCAGCCACCGTAATGACAGGGAGACAGAAGCTTAGACAATGTCCGGAAGGCAGCTGGGTTAGTCAGGGCTCTCTCAGTGGCAAAGCACAAAAACCTGACTCGACTGGTTTAAGTGAAAGAGATTTTATTGGGTCACATTTTAAAAAGAAAAAAAAAATTCCAGGGATGGTTTTGCTTCAGGCATAGCAGGATCCGGGGTTTGTATGATAATCAAGTTTTTCACGTCCTTCCGGAAGGTCGAGTTCATTAACCTGTGAGAAGCACAGAGCAGCACCCAGCACCCTCCTGCTCCGTAAGCCGCAGCTCTAGCTTAGGACCCGGGCAAGGGCCAGCACTGCTGAGGCCGCGCTGACCACCCCTGCAGTGCGGCGCTCCTCCCTGCTGCTCCCGTGGAAGTCCCGGCACGGCTCTCAGGGGCAGATGGGACTGCGTGGCCACGACTGAGCCACGCCCTGTGGCTCGTGGCCACGTCCCAGCTTCCCGAGCTTCCCTGCTCCAGGCATGAGCAGCTCCTTGACAGCCACCAGCCAGACGGGGTGCAGCAGCTGGGACCCGGGGAGGGGTCTGAGGTGTGGCAGCCCCAAGGCCTGTGGCACCTTCGTGGCACCCGGTGAGACCTTGAAGCTGGAAGCCTTGGGCCTGCTCCTTGGTTCCACTGTCTTATTCCCTTCATTGCCCTGTGCCTCAGTTTCCCATTTGTGACATGGGAGACAGTTCTCTTTACCTTCTAATTCAACACATTTTACAGCACACTGTCCAATACTGAGTGGCCATGTGGGCCTCCACCCCTGCTGGGGACTCACCCGCCTGACTCTGGAGATGAGTGTGACTGTCTGTTTCTTTGGCACAGAACACCGTGGCTGGAAATGTGTAGCCACGAAGCTCAGGTTCCCCCTGGCATGGAGAGATGGAGCTGGGATTTGAACCCAGGCTGCTGCTGTAGAGCCCAGCTCTGTGGGCCAGACGATCACTCCGGGCTGTCCACGTAGTAAGTGCCTAAGGCCAGGGCTGTCCCCGGCAAGATGTGCCCCTTTCACCTGCCCTGGTTTTGCTCATCTGTACAATGGCCTTAGCACCGTAGATCAAAGAGAGGAAGCAACGTAGAGACCACTTACTGAACACATGTTCACTGAGGACCTACTGTGTGCAGGGCCCTGAGGGGCATCTAGGGACATGGGCATGGATGGCCAAACTCCCTTTCTTCCTGGAGCTTAACTTCCAGTGCCTCGACAGGCAGCAGATGGGCCACCGGCGAGTGAAGAAGAAACTTTCAGGTGATGAGTGCTACAGAGAAGTCAGAACAGGTGACAGGGAAACGACAGGGAGAGGAGACATCTGAGCAGTGTCCAAAAGAGGCGAGGGGCTGTCTGGGGAGATCTGGGCCCAGGAAGCACTTTCCAGGCAGGGAGAGCAGCAAGTGCAAAGGCCCTGCATCACAAGAGGCAGAACTACATCGAAGCTGCTCCTGCTGTTGTCCAGGAAACAAGACTCAGGGAGGAAGGGACAGATGCAAAGCCACATGCTGGCGGAGGGGGTGCTGGGCCACCTCCCCGGCTGACCCTCCCAAGGGGCAGCCACCCTTCCTGTGCTGTCCGGCTGCTGCAGGGGCCTCTGCAGCCCTGGCTCCCTTGTTTAATCACGAAAAGTGTTTTTTACCTTAAGTATGTAACAGATGTCACCATTTGGCCTCTCTCTGCTAGAGGTGACAGGGCCAGTGACAGTCCTCCAGGGCTGATGGCTCTGCTGCCAGTCTGAGCCTCTGTGTCCTCAAATGCAGAGAGGGAGGAGGCTGGGGCTGGGCTGAGGGTCTGTGACACAGAGTAGCCTCACCAAGGACAGTGGCTGGGCTCTGGGCCAGGATGCTGTCCCTGGGGGCAGCTGGGTACACAGGTCCTCCTCCTGCCTGTGTGAGGGCAGAGTGACTGTCTCGCTGGCGGGGTGGTGTCTTGGTTACTTTTCTCCCATTGCTGGGACAAAATACCAGACACCCAAAATAAGGAAGGAAAGATTTGTTTAGCTCACAGTGTGTGGAGGTTTCAGTCCATAATCAGCTGGCTGCAAGGCAGGGTGGCGAGGCACAGGGGAAACAGTTCAAGGCAGCAGAAGACAGCAAAAGCAGCCAGAGCAAAAGGAAGGGGAGAACAAGCCTCTTCTCCCCCCTTATATTGTAAGCAGGTTGCCCCGCCCAGGACAAGGGTAGCACTCCCACCACCTGGGCATCCTCCTCTCCCACAGGCTGAGGGTGTTTACAAAGTGAGGACTCTGGGCTCCCTGCTGAGTCTCTTGGTAAACTTCTAAGTTTCTAACTTCTCAAGTTGACACAATGTATCAACCATTACAGGGGGGTTGAGTGTGCTTGTTTAGGACAGCCTCCAGATCCCCCCAAAACCTCAGCCTGTCTCAGTCCGCTAAAGTGGGAAACCCGCCCCAGAACTGGCTCTGCAAAGTCCTGGGGTTGCAGCCCAAGTGGCCATCCTGGTGGTCAGGAAGCAGACCGGGTGATTGTCTGGGCCTGAGACACCAGGGCACAGTCATGTCTACTGCTGCCTGCGGGGTGCTAGCCCCCCGCCGCAGCCGCCCACTACACTGCCGAGTGCCACCTGGGGGACCTGCAGTGGCCCTGGCCTGGTCACAGGCCTGGAGAGGCCTGTGTGAGTGTGGCTTTTCCTCCGGAGGCAGCGCCCCAGCTTGCAGCTCCAGGAAAATCCAACGGCTTGTCTGGCCACCTCCCCCCAGGTGCTGGGCCAGGAAGGGTTGGGAGGTACAGACAGACGGATGTCAGGGCCTCAGCCCCCTGCCCCCTCCCGCTCCAGTCAGCAGGAAGGGGAGGAGAAAGGGCCTTGGCCACCTGTGGCCAGGCCCCTCAGGAGCCAGAAGCCCCCAGAAGCTCCCTGGTGTTCTGTCCTTGTGCTTGGCTGGGACAGACATCCAATCAGCCAGGGCAGTGTCCACGCTTCTGAAATGCCTGGCCTCGCAGCCCTGGTCACTCAGGACCTCTGCCTCTGCCCCTGCCTGTGAGCCATGCAGCGTGTTTGGTCAGAGCCCCATGAGGGTCCTAGGCAGTGATTTCCTCCCTGGTGAAACCTACAGCGCTCCCCGCTGCTCTTGGAATGTCCCCCTGCCCTCACCAGAGTCCTGTGGCCTTTGAGGCCCTGCATGGTATTCCCTGTAGTCTCTGCCTCTGCTCTGCTGGCTACTCATGGGTTCTCGCGACCTGCACTGTCTGTTCCCACCTCAGGACCCTGCACTTGCTGTGCCCTGTGCCCGTTTTCAACCCCAAGTCACCTGGCAGCCTCATTTTTGGCTCAAACACCACCTCCTCCAGGAGTCCCTCACTGATGAGCTAGAGTTCAGCCTGCTTCTGCTGCGCCCCACCCCAGCTCCCTGGGGCAAAGTCCCATCCGTCAGGAGTCCTGAGCCAGCCAAAGGCCCTCCCTGCCTAACTCACCTCTGGCTGGACTACCCCTCCCGGTCCAAAGCCTCGAGGCTGCTCGGCCCCTCTTCCCACTCTCCCCTCCCCACCCCAGGGCCACACTGCCTGCAGCACCCTGGGGCCCCGCCTGTGCCCGTTTCTCAGACTCTGCATGGGCAGCAGGGTGTTTACCAGCAGCCAGGTGCCAGGTGTCCCCATGGAAAGCCCCCTGCCAGCCCTCACTCCACCCTGCTGGCCCTCTGTCCTCTCATCCTACCAATGTCCCCATGAGGACCTGTCCCGGCCCCAGGGTGGTCAGGTGTCTCCTGGGGGCTCATCATGCCTTTTGTCTTCTTGTTGGGGACTGACGGTGTCATCTTCAGGGACATTAGCTCCACAAGAGCAGGTTCTGTGTCTGCTCTGTTCATTGCTGTCCCCAGCAGCCAGCACAGGACCTGGCACAGAGTAGGAGCCCGTTCCACATTTCACAATCTCTTATCCCTTCTCTTATCCCTCCATCCCCATGATCAGTCAGTCATTCGACAAACACACCCTGCTACACTGTGGGTAGCAGGCAAACTGCAGAGAACCAGACATGGCTCCTGTCCCCTGCTCTGCCCTGGTGTGTGACATAAACACAGGGATAGCAGCTGCACCAAGAGGCACTTAAACCAAACTACGGGAGCAGAAGGGTCTGGGTGGGCTTCCCAGGAGAGGTGGCATCTAGATGCCTGGAAAGCTGGTGGGGGGGATCTGTAGAAACAGTGCAGAATGCTGGTTCCCTGGTGCGGCGACTGTCCTGCGTATGCCCCACCGAGCCGTTCGCCTCAAAATGCTTCATTTTATGTGGTGCAAATTCTGCCTCCATTTAAAAAAAAAAAAAGGAAAAGGAAAAGAAAGAACGAGTGGGAGCGGGGCTCCAGGGCTCTAGGGAGAGAGGCCAGAGAGGGTAGAAGGGCCCGAGGGTGGGGAAACTGCAGGTCTGTGCATCTGGCCACTGCACAGGTCCCAGGGGCAGGCGCTGGCCAGGGGGCGGTGAGCCAGGGCCGCCTGCCAGGGACCGTATTCTGCGGAGGAGGTCACGGCTTTTCCCGAGCCGGGAGCCCAGGAAGGTTGTAGGCAGGGAGGACACTGTGTGATGGGTTTTACCGGGGTCCTTCTGGCTGGGCATGGAAGGGCCAGGAGCAGAAGGGCAGAAGGTGGTGACAGTGGCCCGGAAGGTGAGGACTTGTGGCTCGGCTGGAGGAACATTTCGGGCCTGGCGCTGCTGGTGGTGATGGCTCGGATGTGGGGCCAAGGTGGCCCCTAGAGCCCTCCATGGGGACAGCCCTGTGCCCCTTCAGGGCCTCCAAGGCCTCTCAGGCATGGCCTCGGTACTCCCACGACACCCCGTGTGACCTCTGGCCGTGTCTTGGCCTCTCTCGGCCTGGTTCTAGGCTTCACCAAGAGTGTGAGGGGTCAGCCCTGGAGACCTCGCCCACCAGCTCGCTGCCCTGTGCCCAGCAAGATCGAGGCAAGGAGCCTGCAGCCTCTGCCCACCAGATGGGCCCTTGGGGTCTGAACCTCCTGTTCCCAGGCTCGGACACCCAGGCTCGGGCTGAGGCCTCTCAGCAGAGCAGTGGGGTGACCAACAGGACACGGGCAGGGATGGGGCTGTTCCCGAATCCCGCTCTGCCCCTTCCTGCTGTGTGGCCTGGAGGTGGGCCTGCCCCTCCGATGTCCAGAGACACAGGCCTGGCCAGGAGGTTCCAGCCCGCCCACATCTTTGATGGGACATCATTGATGGCCAGGTCCCCTGCTGACCCCCTCCCCCCTCATTGCTTCTGGGAAGGCCCTGGAGGACTCTGCCCTGTGTGAGGCTGAGCCACTGGGATAGGAACGAGGACAGGGGACACTGGACTCACTGTTCCCTGGCCACTAAGTATTGCCAGAGGCAGGCTGCCGGCTCCCCCTGGACGGCCATCGCCACCCCATGGCTGCTCGGTCCCCGCTGCTCCCTGGCTGCTCCCTGCGTGGCTGGAGCCGCTTTGCAAGACTCTGGAGGAGGCTCCTCCTGCCCCAGCAGCCGGCACCCCACCCCCACTTCCCCAGTCCCGCTCTGAGAGGTGTGATTCCTCCTGCCCCAAAGCCCCTGCCACCCAGGACTTGCTGCCCCCTCCCACAGAAGAAGGAGGAGGCTGAGCAGATTGGGAGGAATAGGACAATTCATGCAGCTTCAGAACCCTAGGGGAGGCTGGGCCTGGTGCTGCTGGCCTGTGATCCCGCAACTGGGGAGGCTGAGGCAGGAGCATCACTGCAAGTTCGAGGCCAGCCTAGGCTACATAGTGAGACCCTATCTCAAAACAAAGAGTAAAAGTGAAAGCTCAGGGAGACCCCCAAGAAGCTTCTGTATGTGTGGGCTGTGTCCCTAAGTATTCACATTGTATGCTAAACTGAGAAATTCATGAAACATCGGGTCATAAATCTATCGCATTATTACGATAGAGTGTATCCAACACAACAGATGTCATTTATATAATATCCGACGGAACTGCATTCAGCTGTGTGCAATGATATTTCTACGATAGCCTCATACCGCAAGGCAGAGGAGGGCAGAGAGTGGCCATGGTGGCGATGCCCGGCGTCACCTCTGGCTGGTCCCTGAGCCTCACACAGGCAGCTGGGCCCCCATGTGCCAACGCTGCAGGGTGTCAGGAGATGGTGGTGGCGGCTGCTGGGGTCACAGCCCCATAGCTGGGTCAGGTGAGGGGAACGCAGGGTCCCGCTGGCAAGAGTCCTCTCCCAGCCTGCGGCTCTGGCCAGCGGCCCTTCCTCCCCATGCGGTTGTGATGTGGGACCCACACGGCCACCAAGGCACGCTTCACACCCACAGCACAGGTGGGCAGCGGCAGAAAGGCCAATCTAGGGCACAGCCTCGAAAGGGTCCCAGAACCCGCGGGGATCCTTGGGCTACACTTCGAGAACTGCCACCCCGCCCCCCCAAGAAGGGAAACGCCCCATCCCACATACACACACACACAGCTGCTGTTGCTGACTCCCCCAGGAGCAGTCTCTGCTGCCTCCTGCCTGTGTGTCCTGGTGCGGGTCACTTAGCTTCTCTGTGCCTTGATTTCCCCATCTGTAAAATGGCAATGGCAAGACTGGCTGGGTAGAGCGCAGAGGAAATGCAGCGCATCTGTTCACAGCAGGGCTTCCTCCTCCTGGGCTCCTTCCTGCCACAGGGCCTTTGCAGAGGCTGACGTGTCTGCCGAAAATTCTTCCTGCCCAGCAGCACCAGGGACCCCTCCTCACCCTCAGCTCAAGGGCTGCCTCCTCCATGAAGCCTCCATGACCTCTCTGAGTGGCCCAGCAGTCTCCAGAGAAGCCAGGGAGGCTGCAGTGTTTCCCAGATGCTTCTTTGCCCTCCGCCATAGCAGCTGCCTGACACGATGTTAGTCACCAGGTCTGGTCTTCGTGGACATCTTGGCTGGCTTTTTTGTCCCACTGTGCTCTCTTTGTCCCAGAGTCCTGCTGCCCACTCTCCCCCCAAGATGACACCTCATCACCAACGCACCTATTCCACACCCTGACCCCTGCCCAGCCAGGCATCGGGTCCTCAAAGGCCTGGCTCCTCCTCCATCATCTTGACTGCTCTAGGATCAGGCACAGACCCAGTCAGTGTCCAATACCTACCTGCTGAAATGACACAAACACAAAAATTAATCAGTTAATCTTTATTGGATCAGTTAGTTTTGGCCCAAAGGAATAGACCCTCAATTTAGAATGACTTAAAGCATACAGGGAATGTATGGGCTCACATAAACAGAATTCTAGCAGAATTCTAGCAGAATTCAGGTGTGGCTTGATCCAGGCTCTCGCACCTGTCCTCTTTTCTGTTTACCCAACTCTGCAGCTTCTTGGTATTGGTCTTCCCCCTCTGGCTGGCTGTCTTCACAGTGTTAGGCAGAGCGCCTCCAGCCCTGTTCTGTTCATGAGAGGAAAACCCCTCAGAATGGGCCCCTGCTGCACCAGAATGGCAAAAAGATGATGGATCTCTGCTCCCTGCTTGGATTCTGCTGACCAATTCTCAGGGCTCCAAAGTGTTCACCGAATTTTTTTAAGCGTTTGTCTTTCTGACTTTGACAACAATACATGCTTGCTGTAAAACTATTTAAGTAACCGAGGAAGCATTTAAAGCAGTGGCTCTCAACCGAGGGTGGTTTTGTTCCCAAGAGGCCTGGGGTGGTCGCTGGAGACTGTTGGTTGCTGTGAGTGGGGGCGGGGAGCGCCTGATATCTGACAGGCAGAAGCGGTTCGCCGCTGACTACCCAGAGCCCAGAGCAACCCCACAACAGAAAACCGCCTCTGCCCGGATGCTGGCAGGGCCAGGGCTGGGAAACCCCGAGGCAGGAACCTCAGTGACCCAGGCTCCCCCTCCTAGAGGGGCTTCTGGGGTGTGCGTGCGATCTCTATACCAGGTGGCAGTCCTCTAGCCTGCTATTTTTAATACAGCTTAATACAGTATTTTGTGTTTGGTTAGTGCATTTTAGCGCTACACTTCACTGCATGGGTTTACCTTACAAATCCTCTATAGCCTGGCATTTTGGATGTTTTCCCCACACTTCTCACTTCTCTAAGCAACGCTGCAGTGGATTCCCGCGCGCATCTGTCCTAGGAGACGCTGACATGAAGGCCCCCAAAATTTCCAGGTAGCTTTAAAACCCCATAACCCTGTCCTCTGTCGCGCCTCCCTGAGGGCTGAAGGGGGCTCCAGCCGGGACAGAGCAGAGGCCACCGGTCTCCTGCACCTGCCGCCCCACCCCCACCCCAGCGGCCACGCGGATAGGTGGGAAATGACGTCACCGCAGCTGTCATTTGCATTTCCTTCCTGACTGGCAGAGTGGAACTTGACGCATAGGTTTGCTGGCTTTCCGCAGCCCTTGCTCTGTGAATGGGCGATTTTACCTTTTCCTATTGTTTTGCAAGAATTCTTTGTATGTTAGGGACCCCAGCTGTAAGCGTTCCAAGGATGACTGTAGAAGTTTCTCTCCCTCGCTCCCTCCTTCCTTCTTTCCTCCCTCTTGTGCTTTCGAAGGATGCGCTTGATATTCCAGTGAGCAGTTCGTGAATTGCATCAGGAAGCAGCTTTTGAAACAAACCCATTTAACAACCACTGTGCGTTTCCGCCTCCTGATACTGCGGAGCCGCGGCCCTCTGCTCAGCGCCCGCGTTAACCCTCGGCCTCTTCCTGCTGTCCGGACCCAGCAGTTTCATTTTCCCCTGCCCTGGAAGGGACGGGCTGACTCCTTGCCAGACGGTTGTTTACATAAGAAATGATTTGATTATACGGCACAGCCAATGGCCAGCTTTCTCAGAATAAAGAAGCCAGAAACATATAATCAAAGCCATTAACTGTGTGCAAAGAAACACAGCCTATTCTGAATTTCCCACCAACCATAATAACAGTTTTCCAGGGAAAAGAGAAGAACGGGGTTATGGTTTCCTACTAGAATGTGTTAAGGAGAAGCCTTTTAAAAAGGGATTGTGGCTTGTGCCTCAATCGCATCAGCCACGGCTCAAGTCATCTAGCGTTCCCAACCCTAGTTCTTCACTTGTGAGATGGTAAATCCCCCGGAGGGGACTGCTCAGAGGATTAAATGAGATAGGACAGAGGGCACTAGCCAGGCTGAGTCTGGGGAGGACGGAGCTGTCACAGCTCAGGCACTGTCCCCTGAGAAGCAGAGCCTCTCGGCCCGCATTTCCCAGCAGGAGCCCTTGGACCGTGTCCAGGGGGCTTGTTGCTTGTCACTGGCAGGGTGCTGCCCCTGCCAGCCAGTGAGTAGAGGTCAGAGACCCTGCTAGGTGCCACAGCAAAGCATTATCTGATCTCAAATGTCTCGGGCATAGATTGTTGTATATAAATTATAACTCAATAAATATCAATTTAAATTTTATTTGCACCTCAAATAGAAATAGGCTAATAAGCCAGGCATAGTGGCGCACACCTGTAATCCCAGCACCCAAGAGGCTGAGGCAGGAGGTTTGCCCTGAGCTCAAGGCCAGCCTGCATTCCATAATAGGTTCAAGACCAGCCTGAACTACATAGCAAGGCCCTATCTCAAAAACAAAACAAAACAAAACAAAACCAAAAGAGGCTAATAATAAGAAATAATAAGAAAAACACGACTCAGAACAAGAAGCCAATGGCCTGGTGGTGAGCCAGCCAGCAGTGGGCTGGGAGCCAAGAAAGCCCCTCCGCCACCTCTCCCTCCCTGCGACTGGCTGATTCAGAGAGTCACAGGCCGAGTCCGTAGCAATTGAGGTATAAAAACAACTTAATTCTTGTATTCTTTGATTGACTTTGCAGGCATAGACTCGGCAGTCTGAGCATCTATTTAGAGGGTAACAGTATGCAACTATGGGGGTTTGTTCTGTCTTCTTTTTGAAATCCAATATTGTTCTCACTGTTTTGTTTTGTTACATTTTACTGTTTTGTTTTCTTCAATGTTCTGTTTGGGTTGGTTTTATTCTGTCCTGTTTGTTTGATTTTATTATGTCTGATGGTACAGGCAGGAATTTTGAAGACAAGAGGCATTATGGTAGCCATTGTTGATTTCCTATTATCCTGTCTTGAAATCCTGCATCACTTTCAATTTTTTGTTTTGGTTGACTTTATTCTGTTTTACTTTGCTTGGTTTTAGTCTCTTTAAAATAAAATTTAAAAAAAAAGAAAAGAAAAAGAAAAATATAACTCAGGAGAAAACAATGGCAAATAACAGATCTGAAAACACAAGCAGCCGATACATAGGCTAAAGGACTCCACAGCACCATAACAGGAGAAATAAAATTATAACCAAAATAATGATCCCCTTCCCTTCCGCTGCTGCAATGGGGGAAGGATGTTTAGGTGACAGTATGGGTCAAGAGGTGGGGACCAGGCCCTGAGAGAGGGGATTTGGGGACATTTCCCAGCCTTTGAAATGCATGTGACTGTCTGCCCGGAAGTTCTGATTCTGTGGAGACAGATACAGAACACAGGATTAGGGACATAAACCCTGGTGTGTGTGTGCCGTGGATGCCACCCAGCAGATCCCCGCCACCAGGCCCGCAGCTCACACGTGACCCTGCTGAGGCTGAGAAGTCAGCTGCACGAGGGCCGGGTGGCAGGCTGTGTCTGCTCAGGGCACCCAGGACAGATCCAGGGTAGATGATGCCAGCACTTGAGCACCCAGCCCCGCTCCACACCATGGGACCCCACTGTGGGTGCTGCAGCGTCCCCAACAAAGCAGTCACCTCGCAGCCCCCTGCACAACTCTGAGGCTCTGAGAAAACCACTGCATCCCAGGCCAAGGGGCCGGGGACCCGGCTGGCACACACTGCGCCCTCCCTGCCCTGCTGCCTGGCTGCGTGCAAACGCCAGGCGGAGACGAAGCCCTCTGGAGCCATGTGTGTGGCAGTCACATGGCAAAGCAGGGTGCCAGGAAGCCCGTCGCTGGTGACACCTCTGATCGGGTCCCCCAGCACAGTGGGACATGGCACAGACTGCTAAGCTCTGCCACGTTTCCCCGCAGCCCAGTGCTGTTCCCGAGATGCCACACACATATGTGGGCAAGACCACGTCTGAGGGCAAGGATCCCTGGAAGAGGGGTTATCTTCCCCACTCTGTTATTTGGGATTGAACCAGGGCTTTCACACTGGGCTACATTCCCAGCCCTTTTTATTTATTATTTTGGGACAGGATCGTGTTAAGTCTTAAAGTTGCCCAGGCTGGGCTTATAACCTGCGTTCCTCCTGCCTCAGCCTCCTAGAATGCTGGGATTACAGGTGTGCACCACCACACCTGGCCACTTTTCTAAGTCAGATCAGACAGTCCTGCCCAACCAGAGTGTCTAGGGCTAATGATGTTCCTTTCTGAACTGTGTTTGTTTGCTGATTGACTGAGGGAAAAAAGACTGGATCCCTATATAGTCACAGTGAGATAGGAGTGTCACCCTCTTCCGGGTGAGCCCATTTTGCAGAGAAGGATCTGGGGTCCCAGTGTCTTGCCAGAAGGCAGGCTCAGGCCCAGGCCACTTGCCCCACCTGTCCAGTCCCCTTCATAGCCCTGCAGTCTGGACATGCGCACCTTGGGACGGGGAGGGACCTGGTGCCTCTCCCACTTGTATGTCCTTGGCTTCCCAGAACCAGCAGCCAGATCCCTTTATCTCTGGCCAAAGTCCCCCTGGGGAGAGGTGGAATGACATCTGTCATCGTGGGGTGATGAGTCATCTACTGCAGGAGGCCGCAGCCCACCCCTCTTCTTCCTTTCGCTCCCCAGGTCTCTTCTGTGAAGAGAGGGAGAGGACACGCAGGGCCCTGAACTGTGACAGCAGCAGCTTCTTCGAGGGCCACTGGCCCGGAACCAGCCCATGGAGGTGAAGGATGCAGCCCTGGGTTCAAAGCCTGGTGCTGCATGTCCTGATCTGGTGACCTGGGGAGTCACCTGGCCCTTGCTGATCCCTGACATTGGATAAACACATACTCTGCCAGCGCCTGATCAGCCAGGACACTGAGGACGGTGCCAGGGACATGGCAATACCCTGTAGCAGAGATGAGGGACTGTGGCTCAGCACTAGTGATGAGAGTGGTGTTCACACATTAAAAGCCCTGGGTGTCAATTGTTCTGAGTTGATGTGGAGGGAAGGCAGGGGCCAGGGGTGCTGAGGAGGAGGAGCTTGTTAATTTGATGGAAGCACTGGACATAGCCTCGAGTGGATAAAGAGCCTCCAGAGAGCCAAGAGACGGGGGTCATCTCTAGCAGAGTAGCATGTGCAAAGGCCCTGAGGCCACAGCATGCCCAGTATGGGCTTGTCAGAGGCAGTGACCAGTTTGGTGGGGGCAGGACTGGTGGACAGGGGGGCCTCTGGAGGGTGCTGAGAATGGGGACATAATCTGATTGCCTTCAAATAACAAGACTATGGAAGCATGAGGTGACAGTGCAGAGACCACAGTGGTCATCCTAGCAAACGTGGCGGGGACTCAGCTGGGTGCAGCTGTAAGAGCAGTGGAGGCGATGGATGGAAGGGACTCAGGGACTCGAGACTGGAGGCAAAGGGAGCTAGCAAGGATGCTGTGGCTTCTGCCTGAACCCCAGGAAGACAGAGGCACCATTTGCAAGGGGAGGGGCCTAAAGGAGAGCAGGACCGACAGCAGGACAAGGCAGCCCTGTCCTCCCCAGGGTCTGAGGTGTCCCTTGGTGCCTGCTGCATGGCCGGACGTCCTAGCGGCCAGTGTGCCCGGAGGATCCTCCCAGAAGCCGTGGCTGCTTCGAGCTGCTGCAAGCCCGCTCAGAGCCCCCGGGAGCTCGGGCCTTTGGCAGATAGAAAGTGTTGCTGGGAGCTCCACGTCCAGCTCAGCCAGGTCGCTGTCACCCTTTCTGTCTGTGATTTCCGGGGGGAGGAGGTGGGTGCCCAGGTGGCCGAGGGACTGATCTGAGCAGCACAGCGTGGAAGCAGCACAGCCAGGATCCAGCGACTGAGTCTAGAGCCCTGCGCTGGGCCTCTCACCCTGATGCCCACACCAGGCCTGCGGGTCCTGTGCCGGCCAGGCCGGGGAGGCCACACAGAGCTGTGGTGCCCACAGGCCTGTGAGACCTGAGGCTGCCCCAGGAGTGCAGCATCGTCCAGTGCAGACAGTGCTGTCAGTGACTTCCTGGGACAAACTTGGCTTTGTCCCTCACTAGCTGTGTGATTCTGGAGAAGTGACTTAGTCCCTTTGTGCCTCAGTTTCCCCACTAGTGACACGAGAGAATACAGGCTGCTGACGCTCGCCTTAGTTTCCCAAGGTCAGGGCTGCCAGCCAGGCCTCTGGGTCCCTCTTTATACCTTACTCAAAGACCCACCTCACCTGGCGCTGTAGCCCGGCGCTTCCTGCCCACCTTCGCTGAGCCTGTGTCACCTGCCCCATGGAAGGCACAGTGGTGTGTGACCTGTGCCTGCAAATGAGAGTGACTGGCGACTGCAGTGGGAACAGGAAGGGTGCATGTAGCAGCCAAGAGCTCCAAGGCGGCTCCCCGAGTCTCACCAGCCTGCAGCAACAGGGGTGCTGGTGACCTTGCACATGCTGCCGGTCTCTTGGGAGACCCAAAACCACGGTCCTGGTGACAGAAAGAGGCCTGAAGGTTGCTGGGTCGGGTGCTTGAGCCCTGGCGAGGCTGAGGGGCCGTGGCCTCAGACATACTTCCGTGGGTGCTCAGTTCTCAGTGGCATCTCCCAGAACCTGTCAAACTCAGTCTAGGGAATGGCACCCTTATACAGCTCATTTTCAAAAGAAAAGAAAAATATTTGCTATTTCCCGCATAGTCTGTGGCCAGCAAAATCCTCCTTGGACCAGCCCTGACCTTTCTGTCTCTCAGTTTCCCCACTTGTAAGACAAAGAGCAGAGTGGAGCCCATCAGGGCCGTGGCACTGACTGAAGGAATCCATGGGATGTTTAGAAGCAAGCTTGGCCTGGGCTCATGCTCCAGGGACATCGGTGCTGAGCTGTCATCCTTGGGGAGGGCAGAGAAGGTGCCATCACCTTAGGGTTCATTCCTAGAGCCTGGCCAGGTTGCCCCACAGGAGAAGGGGCAGACATCGCACCCCAGCAAGGCCAGCTGCAGGGGACCCGGGTCACGAAGCCACCAGGCACATCCGGGCTCCTCCAGTTGGCTCCCTGTGGTGGGGACAGATTGCTTCCTTCCTCTCTTCTAGATGCCAGGCAGGCCTGAAACCGCCTGATGTCAGCAGGGCTGCCCGACCACAGATGGGGAGGAAGTGGGCGGGTACCTGGGACAGACGACTGGGCAGACGTGCCCCGAGGCAGCGCCATTAGGGCTGACGTGGGCATCACGAAGCTGTTGCTTACAGGGCTGTCTCAGCCAAGCGGGGCAGAGCAGGGAGGCCGGGGGAGGAGTGCGGCGGGTCAGGGCTCTTTCCCCACGCTCCAGGCCTGGCCAGGGACCTGTCCCTGGGCTGCACCCTGCATGAGTGTTTGCTGCAGATGTGACCAGGGTGTGCATGGGGCAGCTGCATGGTGGGCATGTGAGTGTGCCATGTGGAGAAGGCGTGTGAGCAGGTGTGTCTGTGTGTGTGTCCCCGAGTCTAGATGGCGGGGTAGGTGCCGGAGTGTGTGTGGGGAGGGCATGTGTGTCCCTCTGTGCCAGCGTGTGTGTGCCTGCTCCAGGGACAGTCCCACCAGGAGCCCTGCAGCACACAGGCAGTGGTCGAGGGGACTCCGATCTCAGGTGTCATGGCGGTGATGCTGGCATCCACACCTGGGGGCCCAGCCGCCCCACACCTCCTAACTGTGCTCCCCCACTAGCATGCAAGAGCCTTGACTTCGAGGCCCTCTGAGGCAGCCCTCAGATCACACCAGCAAGCGGCCAGCTTGCAAGTGGGCGGACAGCAGAGGCAACATTCATTCAGTCACTCGCTCGTTCGCTCATTCACGGGTGTGAACTGAGTATACCTGCTGTGCGTCAAGCACAGCCCCGGTCGGTTGGTACTGGGGTCGCAGCCCAGAACGAGAGGGAGCGAAACTCCTTTGCAGGTGACGTGAACACACGGGCCCGAACCAGTGTGAAATGAGAGTGTTTGGAGAACTGTGCTGTGAATCAAAATAAATCAGAAGTGTGTGGAGAACATTGGACAGCTTTGCTGCTTTCCAAACAGTCCATCGGCCAAGACTTTCAGGGGAAGCTGAGGGTTGAGTGTTGACCTGAAGGAGTGTGGGGTGAACTGTGTAGATACCCAGCAAAGAGCATTCCAGGCAGAGGGCACAGCAAATGCAAAGGTCCTGGGGTGAGTGCATGCCTGGCTTACTCAAGGAAGAGAAAAGGAGCTGTTGAGGATACAATAGTTGCTGTTTGGAGCTGATTGTAAAGGTGAATGGTGCCGTGGAAAGACTGAACGAGAGAAACTCCAAACTGGAAGAGCAGGAGGAGGCAAGAGGTCAGAAAGATCAGGGATGTTTTCTGTACTGTTCACTTGACAATCAAAGTGACCTTCCGTTTTGATGAGGCAGCATCAAAATATTGCAGCTGCGTCCTGACGTCCAGCAGCAGCGAAGTGCCCGGGCCTGCGCCCAGCCCAGCTCACGGTGGGGCGTGCTCCGCCTCGGACGTCCTGTGGTCCCCTGTGTCCTGGGAGAGGGGCCGCAACCCCCAAGGAAGAGACTCACTTGTTCCCAAAGCCCCCCCCTGGCCGCCCGGCCTCCAGCAGTCCAGAGCAACTGCGTCGCCTTTTCCTCCTCCCGCTTTTATGAGCTGCGAAGGAGGCTGGTCCCGAGTTGCACAATTGCCCCCTAATTGCTGTTTCCTCTCGGTTATGAATTATGTCATGGACACGGCGCTCACGTTATTAAACTTCCACCCGGGCCTTATCGTCTGGAGCGCGGCCAGCTGCCGGCTGACCTACTTTCCCACTGGATTCGAAAACCGCCTCCCGCGTCCTCCTGGCCCGCTGTGAGGAGCGTGTGCTGGGCCCAAACTCCACACTAAAAATAAAAACTAGAACGAGGTGGGGGTGTGCGGCTGGCCCCGCAGAAGGCCCGAGCTCCCAGTAGCCCCTGGCGGTGTGGCCAAGCTCCTCCCGGCCTAGAAGTTTCCCGGGGATGCTGTGCCTAGGGTGCGGGGCAGTGGGCAGGACAGGCCGTGTCAGGAGCCACGGTGGACACCCCGGGCTGGGCCAGTCCCTCCTTTCCCAGTCCTGCTTGGGAGAGCAGAAAACCAAGTTCCCATCTGGCTTCTGCCACTGCCTGGCCCGTTCGTTCCCGCACCCCACGGAGATGCGCCGTCCCCTGAATCGGGCCCGGGCTCCGGGGTTTGTCTGGGAACGAGGCAGACACAGCCCCGGCCTCAGCTGCCTGTGATCTGCTGGGCAGACCTGGGTGCCGCGCGATTTTGACACAAGGCCGTGAAGTGAGTGGGAGCGTGGCCAGCGCTGCCTTGGCTAAGGCGGTCAGCAAGGGCCACTGTGCAGAGTGGCTCATTCACCAACGAGAAGAGCCAGGCCCGGGACACGGTGGGGGGGATCGGGGCTGGGCACGTGAGGCAGCCAGTCTGGGGGGTGAGTGCCGCACTCAGGCCCGTCCAAGGGAAGCCTGGCACAGGGGCGCAGGGCCTCCTACACCCGAGCACCACTGCTGCCTCAGCCTCATCCTGGCCTGCTGGGCAGGAAAACGATCCAAGTGCAGGGCAGGCCAGTGCAAAGGCTCTGGGGTACAGGGTGTGGGAGGCCAGTCACGGGGGT
Organism: Hydrochoerus hydrochaeris; assembly: GCA_004027455.1. Taxonomy (NCBI): domain Eukaryota; kingdom Metazoa; phylum Chordata; class Mammalia; order Rodentia; family Hydrochaeridae; genus Hydrochoerus; species Hydrochoerus hydrochaeris. The sequence continues at coordinate 58,081 of PVLA01009776.1, forward strand.
TTCGCAGGCAGGGGTGGGAGCCAGGGATACGAGGTGGAGGAGGCGCCCGTGGAACTTGTGGGCAAAATGACATTTCCAAGGAGGGAAGAGAGGGCTCAGGACAGGCTCTGGGCTGGGTGGGTGACGGTACCCCTGCTGATGTAGAGGAAATGGGCAGCGGTTCCTTCCCGGGGTCTCTTTCCTTCTTCTGGGGAGGGGTAATGGCATCAACCTTCCCAGACGGTGTTCGCACCCTTCTGAGCACAGAGCCTGGTCCAGCCCAGCTCGGTGGCTACCCAGGGTGGCCCAGCAGGGCACAGCATGGCCAGGCCGAGACCCTGGACCCTGCACTCCAGGCTGTGCTGCCAAGGCAGCAGCTGGGCCTTGGTACCTGAATCTCCAGAAATGCGGCTCCCAGCCAAGCAGCCCCGGCTCCAGAGCCGGAGTTTGCTTTCTAAACTCTGCTTACGCGTGGACGCGTGGGGCTGTTTATCTACCTTGGCTGAAGTTTGAGTGCTGGGCCTATAAACACTTCCCTCTTATCATTACTCAGGCAGAACATATCCGTGGAATAAAATTTCAAAAATGCAAATAAGCAAAAAAGACAGAGAAAGCGAGAGTAGAGGGAAAGAGGGAGGAAGGACGGGGCATCTCGAGGGACGCGTGGACAGCGAGACGCAGCCCCTAGGGCCGTGTCCCGCCCTCCCTGACCCAGCAAAGCTGGAAAAAGCCCAGGAGCCAAGACCAGGGCCTCCGTCACCTTCTAAATTAAGTGCTATTGCCGTACTGTGCGGTCACTGATAAAGCCAGCATCTCTGTGTGCTGATTCGAGATAACCGCCAAGATGCATCGTTAACAGGAAAACAAGCCTCAAAGGTGTGATTACAGAATGGGACAGAAAGAGAGAGAGAGTTAAGGAGGGAGGGGAGGACACTTGTTGCTAGCTGGGGACAGCCAGGCCATCTCTGGGCAGGGCAGGGTGGAAGCTGGCAGAGCAGAGTTTTCCGCCCCTCTTTGGGACCCATGGCTTTGGTCTTTCTCCCCCCCGCACCCTGCGCCCGCCTGTCTTCTGCACATTTAGCAACGCTTCAGAGGCCAGAGTTGCCCCGCCCAGTCTCAGAGGTGTCTCCCAGGCCCTTGACAGTGTCTTGGATGGTTTTTCCCAAGAGGCCCATGGGCCCGAGGACTCCAAAGAGGAACCAGGGGCCCCAGACTGGTGGGGAGTCTGCAGGCCACTGAGCCTTGCCACCGAGCTGTCTCTTTCATCTTGGTTTCCAGGTTGGGCACCAGGGGAAAGTTCAGCTGTGAAAGGGCTTTGCCTGCTTTGAAAAGAAACTTTGGAAAAGCTCTGTTCTTGAATAATGTCTTCATTTCCTGGTGAGGAGAGGAAGAAAGAGAAAGAAAAGAAAGAAAGAAAGAACAAACGAAGAGGCCGGTCTCAGAACACAGCAGAACTGGGTTCAAGTCCAGCCTGTGCCATGTGGCTTGGGTGGTGCCGCTTCCCCCTCAGACCTTAGCTTCCTCCTCCAGGGGGTCAAAACCACACCAAGACCCACGACTTGGGATTCCCCTGGGCGAGAAGAGTGGACATGGACCCCACTTCTCGGCTGGGGCCCGCTGGCTGTGGCGGGAGGACACACAGGAACCCGGCTGGCCTTCCCTCTCTGCCACCTGCAGGGGTGGCAGGAACGCTCTCCACCCCCACTCCTGCCCAGGCCTGGGACGGCTCAGTCCCTGGGAAATCTGCTCAGCCCCGGACCTGGGCATGCCCAAGGTCCCGAAGCCGCAAACCCAGCTCAGATGCCGCATCACCAAGCCAGCCTGGAGGCCGCAAGGAGACCCCGCCTGCCCACCGGCGGGGCTGCCAGTGCCCCTCCCCTGGGAATCCAGCCTCGCAGGACTGACAGTGGCCCTCCAGGAGCGCCGGCTCTTTCCTGAATGGGTGACTTTTGTCCTCAGGGTTGGTCCTGGGGATGCACATGGCCATCCCACCTTTAGGCCATATCCCCATTGCAGGCAGGGAGAAGAGGTGCGGGGCAGTGGTGACCCCACCCCGCCAGACGTCCCCTTGGCAAATGTGCATTCACTGTCCTGGTCCTACCCAGATCCCTGGGCCACTCCTGGCCGTGAGGGAACCGAGGACCCGCTAGGACCCGCTTCCCCACACAGGCCCTGCCCATCCCACATAGAATGGGATCCCCCAGCCAGGAAGACGGGAGGGGTAGGGCGGGCAAGTGTCACCAACATAGTGGCTCAGGGAATCATGAAGATGCGAGTTTGTTTCTGTGTCCCCCCTGCCATTAGCCTGCATGTCCTAGGATAGCACAGGGGGGATGGGGGAGTCCCTTTCTTCAATCCGGGTGCTGATGTTACCTCAAACCGAAGAGGGGCCTCCACTGGGGAGAAGAGTTGACCAGGGCAGCACAGGGCTTGATGCCCCTCTGGACATGGGGTTTGGTCACTGTCCTCTTCTCTCAGCTCACTGTCACCTGGCTTCCACTTTGGCCTTGGGTCATAGGGCCTGGCTGAGTCCTCGTGGGTGGCTCTGTGAGTTGGGGACCCGTCGGCCTACTGCCTGCTCAGCTGGAGGCCACAGCTGGCTGGGTTCGCTGCTGCCCTGCACGCCCTCGTCCTTCTGGGACCAGCTGGGCCTGGCCCACATGGTGGCACCTGTCCCCCGTGACAGCAGGGCCTGAGGGGTGTGTGGAATCACACGGCTCGCTGGAAACCTAATCTCAAACGCATGACTTCGCCACTTCATGTCATTCTGCCGGGGAAAGTGAGGACAGGGCTGAGCTCCAGTCACCGTGTGGAGACCGCTGGGGCTGGGGCTGGGGCTGGGGTTGGGGTGGGCGGCCTAGGCGAGGGCTCCCGCGGCCCCTCTGCCTCTGACTCCTCTCCGGTCACATCCACAGATTCCTCTTGCTCCTCCCAACACGAGAGTCCTCAGGGGCCGTCTGGATTCTCTTTCTCACACCCCCACGGCATCATGACCCCTAGCTCCACCCTCGGCCTCTCTCCTGCCTCCAGCCGCCAACTGGCTATGCCCACCTGGGCACCTCACTGAGCCCCAAACCTTCCCCATTCTTCCCCTGGCACCCTCAGCCTCAGCCCCTCGCCTCACACCCTCCTCTGGTACCTCAGTGCGCGTGTCCTTGTTGTCACGGTACCCTCGGATCACTGCTGCCAGTGACCTCTGCTGGGCACTTCCTAGGTGCCAAGCATGTGCCAAACCCTGGGCTGATATTGCTTGGTTTATCTCTCTACTCGAGACCCTCTATCCTGTGGCCCCGGGGTCTTGTCACAGGCTGGGGCCTTGCCTCCCCCATGTGCAGCTTTCCCAAGCTATGTGGGGGCCTGAGAACCTTCGAGATTCTCATTGCCCCGCTGGCTGGAGCCAAACTCCTTGGGCTGAGTAACTGGCTCCCAGGTGCTTTCACTTAATACACACAGGAAGAAGTCACTTCATTCATCCCATGTGCCAGGCACCACAGAAACACCAAGTCCATGGGTACTTAGGTCTCACAGAAATAAACAAAAACAACAAATTTCCAACATGTCAGGGAGTGACAAAGAGCTATGAAGAAAAATAAAACAAGGAAAAAGGATAATTGTTTTTGCAAAGGGGAACCAAAGTCAGCCTCTCCAGTATGAAAGCCTTGTGATGCAGTAAGAGAGCAGCAAGTGCAAAGGCCCTGAGGCAGGAAGGGGGTTGGAGAGTTCAGTACTTCAGGTGTGAGAAGTAGAAGAGAGTGCAGGAAGGGCTGGGCTTCTCTGCTGAGTGAAATGGGACCCACGGTGGGGGGTTGAGTGGTGGAGGGCTGTACCCCAACAGGTTTCCACAGGATCCCTATGACTTTCATGGGTAGCAGTTTGCGTAGGGGCCAGGGTGGAAGCAGGAAGCTGAGTACTGCAGGTCTCATGATGCTTAGGTCACAGATTCACCACGCTGAATGACATTCTCAAGAAGCACAGGAAAACCAAACAGGATTTTCAGGTTAACCAGAATCAGGGAGGAGGCACAGGTACCCGAGGTGCCCTGGCCCTGGGCTCCCATCCACCGCCTGCTCTGCAGCATTCTGGGGTTGCTGATTGGTGGTGCTGGGGTTGCTGGTGGGTCCCCCTCACACACTTTGGGGTTGCGCTACAGAGGGCACGAACCTCTCTGCACCCCACTGTGGTCCAGGCCACAGTGACCTGGGCCGCACCGAAGATGCTGATGACCTTGCCTCAGACCCGAGCACAAGCCCTGATGCCCTTAGCTCTGCAAACGCAGCCCGGCTGCACCACATCACACGCCTGGCGCCGCACCCTCTCTCCTCCCCAGGGGGCTCCAAAGAACCCGGGGTGTTTATGTCTGTGGTTTGGGCTCTCACAATCTGTGACATCAGATAAGTGTGACACGAAAGCAAACAGCATCACAGAGAAGGAAAAAAATAAACTATAATAAACTGCCGGAAGAGAACCCCTGGTTGCTCTTTGGAATTGGGGTACTCTTTGCCTGAGGTCACTCCGTGTCCCTGGTAGGGGCTCTGGAAAGACACTGTCCTGTCACCACTGACCGGCTCACGGCTCAGCTATTGGGATCTGACTCTCTGAGCCTTAGACTTTCACCTGCAGAGTGGAGATTCTAATCTCTACCCTTTGGGGTTAACTGAAAAATACCATAAAAACGATCATTAATATGTTCTGTAAATGGCTGATCTCGGGCTTCCCGGATTCCACAGGCCATTGTCTCGTGAAGTCGTCTCAGCTGCCCCCCTGTCAGTGTCACAGGGGTGTCACAGGCGAACATCTGCAGTGGACAGGCAGGAAACTGAGGTGTGCAGTAAGCAGAGAAGGCACTTGACAAAAGACCGCCGGGCTGTGTTTCTCAGGAGATGCAAACAGGTAAAACATAAATTAATTACAAAATAAAATGCGTAAGCATAAGATAGAATTAGGCCAAAAGGCCGGGCAGGCTGTGGCCCCAGTGTCACAGTGGTTTTCCTGCTGTCAGGGTCACAGAGAGGAAGGGATCCCCTGGTTGTGACAGTCTCATTATTCTGCTCCAAGCAAAAGTGCCCACCCTGAAGGGCCCACCCCAGGCCCCTCTCAGCCCTGCACCCGGAGGTGCCCCATCTGGGCCCAGTGCCAGGCGCTGCTCAGCCTGAGGTTCTGCGGGGCTCGGTGGCTGCTCCTGGGCCCCCGATTTTAAACTTTTGCTTTGCTTCTTAAAAAGCAGTCTGCCTGGGTTTGGTTTTGTTTTCAGGTTTTTGTGCTTTCCACTTTTGCCTTGTGGAGAGCTCTTGAGACATGGGCCGGGAGTCTTTCAGAAAGGCGCCCTCCCGGTCCCCCAGTGGTGAGTGTGGAGGGCGTGGTCGGGGGGTCAGCGAGGACAGCTGCCACCCCCACCAGGCCTGGCCTCAGGTCCCAGCCGGACCTTGGAGACCTCTGCGCCTGGGCCAGGTCCTCCCTGGGGACTCAGGGCGGTACCAGGGAGCCCCAGCGGGAGGGCTGGGTGCTCAGCCCACACACTCCAAACAGCTTGAGATTGTGCCATCATTTTAAAAATCAAAGGATTTCAGAAGAGAACAAACAAACAATAACAATGAAATTGTCCCAAAATGCATAAAATGAGGACAAATGGACAGAAAAATTTCACATTTCTTTTAATTTCATTTACTTATTTAATTGTTGTTGTACTGGGGATGTAGCCCAGGGCCTTCACACTGAGTTGCATGCCCAGGTTTTTTTAAAAACAATTTTTAAAAAAAATTTTTGAGACAGGATCTTACTAAATTCCCATGTTGTCCACACTTGAGATCTTCCTGTCTCAGCCTCCCAGAATGGATAGCTCTCAACTTTAAAATGTCAATTCTTCCAACAAAGGTAAACTTAATTCAATTTCAAGTAAAGACTCACAAAATATTTTTAATCAGATAAAAGTGATCTCCAAGTTTATAAAGAAAAATAGGACAGAAGACTAGTAGGAAGAATTGGCGCAAAGGTAGCACTGTGACCCACGGGAAAGCATAATATTTAATCCAAATGCCCGCATAGCGCACCATCAGCAAACAAAACCACTAGACTCTCATCTCCCAGCATGTGTGTGTGTATATATATCTATTGCCTGAGATTTCACATAAAACATCTGGAATCCTGGCCCGTCCTCAAAGCCTGGCCCTCATTTTCTCAAGGGGGTGGGCAATTCGGGGGCTCACCAGGTCACCCCAGCCCCGCCACTCCCTACCGCCTCCCTCCTGCCCGCGCCACAAGCCTCTGTGTCTCATCTGGGGCCTGCGGTCACCGGCGTCTGTAGCCTCTGAACTCCACAGCCCAGCAAACCCCTGGACAAGCAGAGGCCCAGGGGATGCCAGGGGTCAGACTGCTGGTGTTAGTCACTGGGGCAGGGACAGAAACCCTGCCCTTCAGACCGGAGCGCTGGCGCTCAGGCTTCCAAAAAGAAAGGAGGGAAGGGAGAGGAGCGGAAGGAGTGCAGAGCTCGGCTCCACCTCTGCTCTCTTTGTTGTCCAAAAGGAGGGGAAAGTCAATAAACAGCCGGCCGCTTTGATTCTACGGCCAGCAGCCAGCACCGATGAGGACGTGAACCTGACCTGGCAGCTCTGCCCTCCGCGCCCTCCTGGGCCTTTAGGACCTGGGACCCTGAGCCCTCCCTGCGCCTGGCCACCGGCACCCACTGCTCGCTTCCTTCTTGCCTTTTCCAACAATAAGCTCCTGCAACAGGAGGCCGATTAGCACTTCACCTCGGGTCTGGAGACGGGAGAGGGGCAGGCAAGGGCCTCTGAGCCCACTAGGAGCCCAGCCACTGGGTCCCTAAGAACGGATGCCAAACAGGGACATCTGCAAAAAGGGAACCTTCCGGGCTTCACCCCGGGTCACGGCGGGTGGCAGGAGTGAGAAACCTGCAGTGGAGTCCGAGCCAGTTCCCTACTGACAGCGGGGGCCCACGTGCCACGTGGTGGCTGCTGTGTGACTCTGGGCAGGGGATGGCCCTGTCCAGCCTCGGTTTCCTCATCTGTCCTAGCAACAGCCTCATGGGAAGTTTAAGGGTTAAACCAGGCACACAGAGACCGACACTAGTCTTAGTCTTGGATGACCGACCGCCTAGGGTTCAGGAGGCGCCAAGGAGAGTCAGGCCTTGAGCGCAGAGAGGAGGGATCCACGTGACATTTGTGAAGGCTCCTAGGGCCTTGCAGTCCCCAAGGCCAGGAACCAGGAAGAGCAAGCTCAGTCCCGAGCCCTGCGTGACAGAGGCCACTTCCTCCCGCTCAAAGCCGAGGCAGGGGGGTCCAGAGCAGAGTGGCTGGGTCACGGTTTCCTCCTAACTCTGCCCTTCCTGTGCGACCCCCGTGTGCTGGTGCTGGCCTCAGTTTCTCCACCGGGGGCCATAATAAGAGGCATCCAGTCAGCGCTCAATACATGAGCAGAAGCCACAAACCACAGCTCCTTCCATGACGAGATGCAGGCAGCAGGGACCGCAGGGGAGGGGCAGATGGTTCTGAGCGCCCCAGGCCACCTCGCCTCCATGGCTGTCCCTGTCCCCTTGGAGCTGGAGGCTCGCTTTGCTTTGTGACCCCTGTGCTCCCAGGGCCAGGGAGGTGCCTGGCACCTAATGGGCATTTGCTCCATGAGCTTCCAAATCTAGTAGCTCCGGGGAGCCCCCTCTCCTGTGAGCAAAGGCCCAGAGAGGCCAGGGAACCCAGCTAAGGCCACACAGCCTCCCCTCGCCCATCAAAGTCTGCTAGTCCCTTCTTGACCACACTCTGCCCGGGCTTCTCCCACCCGGGGCAAGGGAATGGGGCACAGGGATCCCCTTGTAATCACCCTTCCTCAGGCCTCGGCTGGGGTGAATGAGTCCTCTCCTGTCTCCCTGGTCAGTGATGAACAGAGCCCCGAAGCCCATGGGCCTCACATGGCTGCTGCCAGCGTGTGTGTGTGTGTGTGTGTGTGTGTTTGCCTCTCTTAATTTTGCATTATTTGCCAGGATTTAAAAATCTGAGATTTGGCTGGGCACGGTGGCACATGCCTATAATCTCAGTACTAAGGAGGCTGAGGCAGGAGGATCGTTGCAAGTTTGAGATGAGCAATGAAATGGGTGATAAAGTGAGCTTGAGACCCTGTCTCAAAACACACACACACACGCACACACGCACACACACACACGCACGCACATGTACGCACACACAAACGCACACACGCACACATCAGAAATTTTACACGAAACCCAGAATGCCCAGCTTCCTTTAGAGTCAGCAGCTCTAGCCACCCAGCCCCTCCCTCCTGGGGGCTCCTCAGTGACACCCCTGCTTGCTGCAGGGGGACCAGGCCGCCAGCTCTCCCGGTACCACACTGGCCTCCTCTGTCCATCCGGCCTGGTGCTCCCAGGGGAGGCCGGGAATGCTGGACGGAGCTGGTTCTGCTCCTATGATGGGGAGATTTATGGCCCCCGAAGGCGTCAGCACCCTAATGCCCTGAATATGGCACTTTGCACGGTAAAAGCAGCTGTGCAGATGGAGTAAATAAAGGACCTGGAGACAGGAAGTGGGATTGAGTTACCTGGTGGCCCAGTGTCATCTCAAGGATTTTATGCAACGAAGGCCGAGGGGTCAGAGGTGGAGATGGGACAACAGAGCAGCACTCAGTGAGGCTCCCGGGGAGGAGCCACCTGCAGAGGGATCCGAGGTCCAGGGAAAGGGCAGGTGGAGGGCTCCCTGGGGCACACACTGGGAGGAGGGGTACTCTGGGCGTCCCAGGGTCAGCCACTCACTGTCTGTGTGACCTTGGGTGACCAACAGTGCCTCATCCGTTGAAGGGGAGAAATGGCAGCACCTGTCTCCGAGGGTACTGAGTTCTCAGCATGCAGCACATGGGCAGGACAGCGCCAGCCTCAGGAGAGTCACTGCTGGACTGTGGGGAGCCCAGCCAGGGTCTCAGGCTCCTCCCACTTCCCTTCCAGGCAGCGACATCAGGCCTGGAACAGCCTGGAGGTCCAGGGAGGAGCCCCTGCCTGCCAGAGGCCACCTGGCCAGAAGTTCCTCTGCCACCTCCTGCCAGGAGCTCCAGCCCTGCGCCCTGCTTCTGTCTCCCTGTGGGGACCCTGCAGAGCCCTGCCCTCCTCCAGGTCTCATTCTCTTCTCCCTGTCACACTTGAACAGCTTCCTCATTGGGACTTTTCCCAGGTCACATTCCTGCACGTTTCTGTTTCTCAAATGCACACATTAGGGTTGGTTTCTTTCCTTCCTTCCTTCCTTCCTTCCTTCCTTCCTTCCTTCCTTCCTTCCTTCCTTCTTTCCTTCAGCATATCTCATGCAGTCCCTCTCTTCTCCCCTGGGTCCTGCATTCCCTCTGCAAACAACAATCAAAGATCTCCCAAGTGGGGCTCACATTTCAGAGGTGAAACCTGCAAAGTCTACAAACTGTCTCTGGTATACACAAACTCCAGTGTACACAGCAATCCCACTGTGTATTTATCCCCACTTTCTGGGTGAGAAACCCAAAGCCCAGAGAGGGAAAGTGACTGTCCCAAAGTCACACTGCTAAGAAATGTCCAAGTTGGGATTTGATCCCGCACCTGCCAGACGCCAGAGCTGGCACCCTGGCCCTCCCTGGGAGGCTGCCGGGGATGCTGGCCCAATCCATCTGGTCCAGCCCTCTGCCTCTCCAGCAGCGAATTCTGGAAGCCGCATGGTGCTCGAGGCCAGGGCCAGGGTGCTGGTGCCCGGGAGCCTGGCTTGTTCCCACGAATGAACCTCAGGCAGGGTGAGCTCTGCCCTCCCTCAGCAACCTCAGACTGGGAAGGCCAAGTGCACAGTCGCTCTGGCCAGAGCCGACGGGAACAGGACGTCCCGGCCCTCCGCCCTGGCTGGCCCACTGAACTATTTCGGGGCATGTTTATTGATGACATGGGTACCGGGCTGGACTCTGAATTGGAGAGGAAGGCCGGGGCTGGCACAGGATGGCCCTGCTTCTTCAGGCCCCTGCGTTCCTGAGCAGCCCCTCCGGGTCCTTCTGCCCCCCAGGCCGAGGCTCTAGCCTGAGCTGGCTGACTCCAGGAGGGCTGCGGGCGTCCACACATACCGCTGTTGCCCCAGATTCTGGAGCCAGGTTCAGTCTGCAGGCGAGACGTAAGGCAGATAAGAGCAACTTTGAAGGCCAGACATGGCTTCCAATTCTAGCTGTGTCCCTCTGAATAATTCTACCTCTGCAGGCCAGGTCAGCTCTGAGAGACTCAGTTTCCCTGTCTGAAAAATGGAGTTGATAATAAACCCGGCTTGAGCCAGCAGGGTAGTGCGCACCTGTAAGTTCTGTTACTCAAGAGGCTGAGGCAGAGGGTTGAAAGTTTGAGGCCAGCCCGGGCTATTTAGCAAAACCCTGTTGGACTATAAAAAGAGCTGGGGATATAGCTCAGGGCTCTCCAGTTCCGGAAAATAAAATAACGACGACAGTGAACATCCTCACTCACATGGAGGGCGGGAAGCTTAGACTGACGGTGGCCCCAAGTCTGGCATAAAGCAAGTGCCCAATAATGAACAGGAACTTCACAGATGGCGACTGGCGCTGACACTGGTTGGGAGCTTGGCAGGGGCTGGGCACTGGGTGAGTGCCTGCTGCGGTTTACCTTCCATCATCCCGCAGCAATGCCAGGGGCCAGGTGAGAGATTCCTTAGGTGCCATGGCTGCCCCTCTGCACGGAGAAGAAAATGGAAGTTCAGAGAGACAAATGGCTCGCCCGAGGTCACACAACAGGTCAGGTAGAAAAGCCCAAGGGGAAAGTTCAGCCTGTTGTCCCCAAGCCAGGCCAAAGAGCTGGGCACCGTGTTCTGTCCCAAGACCTGGGCAGTGGCCCTGTCAGCACCAAGGTCTACACTTGGTGTGGTTGCCTCGGTTAACCTCTCATCCCAGGAGCGACCTCCGGGACAGTGCTGATGCTGGGATTGGAGACAAAGCTTGCAGAATGGTCCCTTACTCTGTTCCCTCCTGCTTCGTTTCCCTGGCTCATTGGCAAAAACAATCCCGAGAAACTGGCACAGCCTTGGCACAGGCTGCGGGCTAGCTCGGGGGTGTTTGGTGCACGTGCCGGGGTGCGGGCTGGGGACCAACAGAGGCCCGTTCACCTGGGCGGCCACAGACCTGAAGTCGCCGCAGCCTTTCCTTGCTAAAGTGACCTTCGAGGCCTGTCCCTGCTTACAGCTGGCCTACTGCCCTGAGGGCACACCTCCACCTCCTTCGCAGGCGGAGGCGGCCCTCTGGGATCTGCTCTCAGCTTGCCTGGCTTTCTCGCCCATCACTGGACCTCTCCAAAAGACCGTCCTCCTGGCCGCTGAGCAGCTCGGTGGCAGGATGTGCGCTTAGCATGCACGAGGCCCTGGGTTCCAGCGTAGCACTGCAAAGGGGGATGAAAAGGAAGAGGAGGGGGAGGAGGGAGAGAGGGAAGAAGAGGAAGGAAAGGGGGAAGGGGAGGGGGGGTGGGAGGGGAGGAGAGGGGGAGGGGAGCAGAGAGGAAGGGGAGGCAAAGGGGAAGGGATGGGGGAGAAGGAGGGGGAGGGGGAGGGGAGGGGAGGGGAGGGGAGGAGGAAGAGACACCATGGCCTCTATCTCCTGGCCTCACCCTGCTGCTCCATCTGTGCCTTCCCCTCTCCCTGCATTCCCTGAGGATGCAGAGGCCTCCCCACAGCCCTGCCCCCAGACTGCTGTGACAACAGGGACCTGGTCTCCAGATTCAGCTTGTCCCTGGCTGCTACACTGCCTAGAGAGTGGGCAGGTTCTCCTACCTACGGGGCTTGCGTGTCCTTGGAGTCTGGTATCCAAGGGGGACCCTGAGCCAACTACGGATACCAAGGGGCCACTGCCCACCCCAAGTCCAATTGCTGCTGCCCTTTCACTGCCTCCGATGCCCTGTAGGTGCCGTGTCCTCAGCTACCCGGACTGTGACAGCCGGCATTCCCTTCCCAGCCCTCTGCCTCCCTGCTCTGCTCTATTGAACCCACACAGTCTGGGGAAGAGTTTCAAGAGACAAAATCTTCTCACCCGCTCTACAGAATCCCCAGGACTGCCCACCCCTGCTAAAATAAAACTCCCGCTCCTCGCCACAGCTGGTAAGACCTTGCATGATCTGACCCTGTTCCTCGTCCCAGGCTCATCCCTACCCAGCCCTCGGAGCTTCTGCCACACTTACCTCCCTCCCACCCCTGACCCAGCAGCCTGCAGCTCCTGCTCTGTGCACAGACCCCACCTTCCTCCTGCGCGAGCTTCCTCCTGCCAGCTGTCTGTCTGGCTCCCTCCCTCCCTGCCTGGAGTCTCCGCTCACACCTCGCCTCCTCCGAGAAGCCTTCCGCGATCTGCCCATCTTGGCACCCCCTCCTTCGCCCCCTTTATTCCTCACGTTAGTGGTCACCGCCTGGCAGGTGTGTCAGTGGTCGCCACCTGGCAGGTGTGTCAGTGGTCGCCGCCTAGCAGGTGTGTCAGTGGTCGCCGCCTGGCAGGTGTGTTAGTTTTTATCCAGTTCACAGCTAAACGTTTCACCCCTCTCTTGGCACCAGGCGCTGGAGGAGATGACCCTGCCTCAGCGGCTTCCACCCCACTGCTGCCCTGAACACGCTGTTTCCTCCTCCGAGGAGACTGCAACCCACGAGAAGACACATCGGACGCGGGCACCTGGAGGGCGGCGACAGAGGTACGTTATAAAGCGATGAGTTTGGAGCAGTTGTTGCCTTTGATTTTATTATAATTTTTTTTAAATTCCAAGTTCAAATAGTTGCTTTTTTTTTTCTTTTTGATACCGGGAATTGAACTCATGACCTCATGCTTGCCAGGCAGGCACCATGTCACTGAGCTAATCCTTGGCAATAGCTGCATATTTAAGGGAGG